>JAJPUD010003319.1:46349-79229 GCA_023553655.1 Myrmecobius fasciatus | reverse complement strand
AACAAAATGGGAAAACATTTTTACATTCAAAGGTTCTGATAAAGGCCTCATTTCTAAAATATATAGAGAATTAACTCAAATTTATAAGATTTCAAGCTATTCTTCAATTGATAAATGGTCAAAGGATATGAACAGACAATTTTCAGATGAAGAACTATTTGTAGTCATATGAAAATCACTATTGTTCAGAGAAATGCAAATTAAGACAACTCTGAGATACCACTACACACCTCTTAGATTGGCTAAGATGACAGGAAAAGATGATGATGAATGCTGGAGGGTATGTGGGAAAACTGGGACACTAATACATTGTTGATGGAACTGTGAATGTATCCAACCATTCTGGAGAGCAATTTGGAAATATGCTCCAAACTCTGCATACCCTTTGACCCAGCAGTATTTCTCCTGAGCTTATATCCCAAAGAGATCTTAAAGAAAGGAAAGGGACCCACATGTGCAAAAATGTTTGTGGCAGCCCTTTTTGTAATGGCAAGAAACTGAAAACTGAATGGATGCCCATCAATTGGAGAGTGGCTGAATAAATTATGGTATATGAATGTTATGGAATATTATTGTTCTGTAAGAAACGACCAGCAAGATGATTTCAGAAAGGCCCAGAGAGACTTACATGAACTGATGCTAAGTGAAATGAGCAGAACCAGGAGATCATTATACATGGCAACAAGACGACTATATGATCATCAATTTTGATGGACATGGTTCTCTTCAACAATGCGATCATTCAAACCAGTTCCAATTGTTTAGGGATGAAGAAAGCCATATCCACCCAGAGAGAGGCCTGTGGGAACTGAGTGTAGACCACAACAGCATTTTCATGCTTTCTGTTGATGTTTGCTTGCATTTTGTTTGAGTTCTCAGCTTTCGTTTTCTTTTTAGATCCAATTTTTCTTGTGCAGCAAGATAACTGTATAAATATATATTATATATATATGTATTGGATTTATCAGATATTTTAACATATTTAACATGTATTGGACTACCTGCCATCTAAGGGAGGAGGTGGGGGGAAGGAGAGAAAAATTTGGAACAGAAAGTTTTGCAAGGGTCAGTGTTGAAAAATTACCCATGCATATGTTTTGTAAATAAAAGCTTTGTAAATAAAAAGCTTTAATTAAAAGAGAGAAAGAGAGAGAAAGAGCACCCGCACATGAGAGAGAGAGAGAGAGAGAGAGAGAGAGAGAGAGAGAGAGAGAGAGAGAAGAGGGAAAAAGAAAAAACAAAAACAAAGTCATTGCTTTGCAATGCTGAAAGTGTTATATAAACATCAACTATTTCTGTTACTTATATGCATAATATTATATCCTCTAAAAGTAAGATACTGCTTTGTTTTTAATTTGTATCCCCAGCACCTAATACATCGATTTTTACTTAAAAATTGTTGAATAAATATTTGTTGAACACTGAATGAATGAATGACTGGATTAAATGATGCTGAGTTTCATATAGTGGTAGAAGAAGGCAATGGGGGAGGTATAGTACAGTGCAAATGGAATCACCAATTTTGGGGAAAACAGTGCCTAGTAGGGGCATCTGTAAAATTTCAAAGAATGTGACAAAAATTCCATTTTCCTAATCCTGTACCCACTATTGGACTGCGTGATAGGGTGAATAGAAATTGATCCTCTAACCTTGCACAAAAAGCAAGAGATAGTAGCATAAGCCTTGAAGTCAGATGCCAAAAGACCTTGGATTGAATCTTAGCTCTATCATTTAGAGCTGTATAACCTTAGAAAAGTAATTTAACTTCCCTGAAACTCAATTTATTCTTCTGTGAGAAAGGGGCAAATGATATTTAAATCATAAACCTTAAATGTAAGCATGAGTTATTATTTCCACTGGAAAGACATGACTTGCTTTCCCCTCAAGTCTTTGTCTAGTAGCATCACATTAAGACAGTTTATTCAGCCTGAGTTTTGGAGGTCAATCTACCTTTTCTTTATTCTACCCTCATTCCCATCAGGGCTAATATGTTTCTGGGCAGCTGCATTGGGATATGACTGGGTCCCTGATGAAGTCTGTTTCTGGTAGTACCAGGTGGAGGAATTAACAGCTGAGTGGTTAAAGAATACCTTTGTTCTATAAGAGCTCAATTTTAAGATCTATAAAACATGCAGGATGCACAGATGTGCAGTGAAAAACTAAAAGTTGAAATGCACCTTGGTTTATTAGACATCTGCAAACATAATATTAATAACACCTGTAGCTCCCAGTGCTGTTGCTTGCAACCAGTAGCAAATTTATGTTTCTTACTTTTCTATCAACAATCTGGTCATTTATAAAGAGTTACTTTCTGCTTTTGATATTCTGATTTTATTAATTTTGTTAATAAGCAATTTAAATTAAAAAAAAAAACAAACAAAAAAACTTTAGGAGGCAATTGGAGATAGTTAAGTGACTTGCCCATAGTCACACAACTAGTGTCTGAGACCAGATTTGAACACAGGTCCTCCTAACTCTAGAGCCAGGGCTCTTTCCATTGAGCAATCTAAATTTGACATCTTGGCCATGACAATAGTCTGCTTTGAGTAGAAGATAGCAGAAAGATAGCATATTATGGGGAAGTTAGATTGTTCCCCACCATTATAGAATCATAGACTCAGAGTTAGAGGCTGAGATTTGGGAGAGATTAGATATTATCTAGTCCAATCCCATGATTTACAGATAAGGGCTGAAGTAACATACTCATGGTCACATAGGTTGATATTTCCTTGTCCCATTTTCCTTCTTTTCAAATGCCATTGAGACCAACCATGATTCTAAAGGATTGATGATGAGGCATGTTACTCGCTTCCTGACAGAGAGGTAATGGACTTAAGATGCAAAATAAGACATTTTTGAACCTAGCTATTATAGAAATCCATTTTGCTTGATTGTGCCCACCTATTCCAAGGCTTTTATTTCTTTTCTTTTTCTTATTGTGGTAAGGGGCAGTGGAAATGGAGAAAAAATGCTAGTTAATTTTTAAAAATTAGTTAAAAAGAAAATACAAGTAAAATGAAATGCCACTTAGGTCAACCATGATTAATGAGAAAAGGACAGGAGGGGAGGGAAAAAGCATTTAATGCCTTTAGAGATTTTCTTTAATTAATCCTTACAATAATCCTGTGGGGTGTGTGCTATTATCCACATTTTGCAGTTGAGGAGACTAAGACAGACTGAGGTTAAATGGCTTACCCAGAACCATACATCTATATAAACTTGAAGCCAGATTTGAATTCAGGTTTTCCTGACTGAAAGCCCAACACTTTAGTCACTGTCTCATCTAGCTGCCCCAGGAATGAAGAATGATACCTACCTTCCAAAAGAGAATGACTCAATTTGCAAAGAAGAAAAAACATTTTCAGGCATCAACAATCTAAGAATTTGTTTTGCTTGGCCATGCATATTTGTTGGGATTTTCCTTTTCAGTGGGGGTGGGCAAGATGGGAGGAGGTAGGACAGAAAGAAAATAAATGCTTATTTGTTGAAATTGAAATAAAATCTATTTTTAAAAAATGCCATTGGAAACCATGATTTTCAGCTTTATACTCTGTTAACCTTCTTGATATCCAATATTTTCCATACTGCTAGACGACCAGATTTACAAACTCCATGGCCTAGGGGGCATGATTTTGAAACTCTCACCCTGAGGCCTGACTATCTAGAATTTTTGTTCCAGTCTACCAGGCCATGTTTCTAAGAGTGTACCCCACTTATTCTCTTGGCATTTGCCTGGCCACTACCAGCTACCCACACATGTACCTCCATCTCTTGACCTTGAGTACTAATGACAAGAATTGTTATCACATTGATCATACTGTTTGTTTCAGGCAAGAATTTATCCATTGACTCCACTCTGGCTCTAGTCACCATCTTTGTAACTTCTCAGACAAAAACACCCTTCTCTGACCATTACTTCCCTGTAGTGTTTTCTCTCTCTATTGAAATATAAGCTCTTATGCTCCAAAGCACTAATAATAAGAGAAATGCAAATCAACTCCCAATATGCAAATTGACAAGGATGACTAAAAATGGCAATAGTCCATGTTGGAGGGGTGGTGGAATGCTAGACACTCTAGTACATTGTAGAGCTGTGAAATGGTATAACCATTTTTGAAAAGCAATTTGGAATTAAGCAAATAAAATTACTGAGATTACAATTTTTTTTTATTTAAACCATTTTTATATAACTATAGCTAGCTTTGATTTCTGTATCTAAAAACTGCCTGTTCATATTCTTTGATCATTTATCTATTGGTGAACAACTTATATTCTTGTAACTTTGACTCAGTTCACTATATTTTTGGGAAATGAGATCTTTACTAGAGATACTTGCTGTAAAAATCATTTCCCAGGTTTCTGTTTTTCTTTTAATCTTGTTTGCATTGTTTTTGTTTGTGCAAAATCCTTTTTAATTTAATATGATCAAAATTATCCAGTTTATACCTTATAATGTTCCCTACCTTTTATTTGGTCATAAATTCTTCTCTTCTCCATGGATCTGACAAGTAAACTATTCATTGCTCTTCCAGTTTGCTTATCATATCATCTTTTATATCTAAGTCATATATTTTGGTATATAGCGTAAGATGTCGATCTATACCTAGTTTCTGCCATACCATTTTCCAGTTTTCCCAGAAGTTTTGTCTGATGAGTTCTTATACCATAAGTTTACTAAACTTATGGGTTTATTAAACACTAGACAATTAGCTCATCTTCTGTACCTAATCGATTCCATTGGTTCATTACTCAATTTCTTAGCTTGCACCAGATAATTTTGATGATTGCTACTTTAAATATATTTTGAGATCTGTTGTAGCTAGGTCATCTTTTTTGTTCAGATTTTTTTTTAATTTTTAAAAAAATTATTTTAGTTACAAAAACAGAATAAGAAAAAAGAAAAACAGAAAAGGAATACAAAACAAAAGAGAACATTATAATATGCCCAGTAGAATACCAGGGAAGATTCAAAATATGTAACAACAAATTACTAGTTCAAGAAAATTTATGTATTAGTAGAAGAAATTGTATTCATGAATGTCCATCTTTTTTTTATTTCCTTGTAAACTGTTCTTTTGTTCTCTGCTGTGCAGCTTTTTAAAAATTTTTGTTTCCCCCTTTCATCTCTCCCCCCATCCCCAAGCAAACAATAGTTAAGAAAATATATATTTATATATAAATATGCAGAAATATACATACACATACATAGACAAAATACATACACTCCATCATACACACACACACACACACACACACACACACACACACACACACCTTTCCCATCTCTCCTGACTCTTTGCTTTAATTCTGTTCCTTAATTTGCCTTGCTGTTACTTAACCTCCCCCACCCAAGGATTTCTCTTTTTCTTCTTCCCTCACCCTTTGCTTCCCCCTTTACCCATCCCTTTCCCCTCCCTTATTTCTTTATAGATTTTGGAAGTTCTATACCCTTCATGGTATATATGTAGCGTTGCCTAATTAATCTGTTCCCTATGTCAGTAGGTTTTCAGAACTATGAGCCCTCTTCCCCCCTCTAATGCTTCTGTGTCTATTCTTCCTCTGTACTTCCTTTAACATAACATTATTCGTTTTACCTTAACTCTGCTCCAATTTTTCTTTTGAGTTACCCTGTTGTTGATGTCAATTTTTAACATGTGGTATGCATTTCTCATGTAGAAAAATAACACATAAACAATTTGTCCATATTGAGTTCCTTGAAACTGATCTTTCATATTGGCTCTTATATGTTAAATTTCTATTAAGTTTGGGTTTGGTTGACAGGAAGTCCTGAAAATCTGCAAGTTTGTTAAATGTCCATTTTTTCCCCATTCAATATTATAGATAATTTTGCTGGATATGATGGTTTTGGCCACAGGCCTAGTTTTTAATTGTCAGTAGATGTGATTCTAGCACCTTCAGTCTTTTATTGTGGCTGCTGATAAGCCTTGTACAATTATAACAGTAGCTCCAGTGTATTTAAATTGTCTTTTTCTTATTTCTTGCAAAATATTTTCTTTGATCTAGGCATTTCAAAATTTGGCAATAATATTCCTATGTGTTTTCTACAAAGTATCTCATTGAGGTGGTGACTGGTGGATTTTTTTTGTCTATTTCCACTTTCTCCTCATGTTCTTTAACTTTAGGACAATTTTCTTGAATTGTTGGATCAAAGTTCTTTTTCTGGTCAAAACTTTCAGGCAATCAAATTATTTTTATATTTTCTCTTCTTAATCTGTTTTCCAGATCTATGGTTTTTCTTATGTTTCACATTCTGTTCTATTTTTTCATTCTTTATGACCTGTTTTGTTATTTCTGGGTCTTTCATAGCATCATTGAATTCCCCCTGTTCAGTTCTAATTTTCAAAGTGTTATTTTTATCTTTGAGACTTTGTACCTCCTTTTCTAGTTGGTTAACTTTTTTTTTCATAATCTTATTTTTCTTGGATGGTTTTCATTTATTTATTTTAGTTTTTCTTCAGTTTGGTTTTTAAATTATCTTTTGTATTCTTCTAATTTATCTCTTGGAACAAGGTGCCATTTCACATTACTCTTTGGGGTAGAATTTTTTTACGTGTTCTCCTGTGAAGATGAACCTGTCTTCCCTGTTCCCATAGTAAGTTTGTATAGTGGAGTTCTTCTTTGTGAGTTCATTTTTTTAAAAAAAATAAGAGATATTAGTGCACCCCTCTAATTGAGGGGTGGGGGGATGATGCCTCAAGCTTCACTTCAGCTTTCTCCTTGGACTTGGAAGTCCAAATCAAGAGTTCCATCCTCCTGCAAGTGCCCACAGCCTCAGTGATTCTGCAGTCACTGGTGTGCTCGTTCCTTCTTGCTTATGTCCCAGCAGCATAGCTGGGCTTGGTATTCCTAATCAGTTGAGGTTCCCTTAGTCTTCTGGGACTTAGATTTTGACTCCACACATTTTCTGGGAAGTGAAAGTTTCTGCTCCTGCTGATGCTCCAGCCTAACCCAGGTGCCCAGAATCCCCTCTTGGTGTTTTTGTGGAACTAGCCTAGAGGTGTTTGCACTTCACAGAAGTTAATCCCCTGCCTGGGGTCTTTCTTTTGATCTTCTTGGGTTGTACCAGGAGGTCCCTTGTTCTGCCACAAGTCTTCTTGATTTTTCACCTGTCTATGTTCGCTGGGCAGCATAAATTTGTTGTATTAGTGGGGAAAATCTGGAGAGCTTGAAATTTACCAACCTATTCCACCATTTTCCCAGAATCCTCCTGTCCAAATCTTTTGAAATAGAGACTCCATTCCTGGGTTTCAATGCCAAGAAAGCTATCAATAAGAAGAAAGTACTTATGTGCACCAAAATATTTGTGGTAGTACTTATTGTGATAGGAAAATAGATGCTCATTGATTGGGAGAATGGTTAAGCAAATTATGGTACATGACTGTAATAGACTATTACTATGCTATAAGATGTTTGTGATAAATACAAAAAATCATGGAAAGATCTATATAAACTAATGAAAAATAAAGTAAGCAAGGACAAGAAAGCAAAATATACAAAACAATGTAAATAGAACAAGCATACACTAAAAATTAAAAATAAATGAAACAAAATTATAAAAATGAAGTGTAACTCAAATGAAGTTATATGAGAAGACACCACTAATCTTCCCCTTTATGTAGGTAAGAGGTTCACTGATGTTATAGATTGCATACATTTTTGGATTTTTTTCAATGTATCAATTGGTTGTGCTGACTTCTCCCCATGCCCCTTTAAAAAACCAAACAGTTTATTATATAGCATATAATATTATATAATGAATTAAACTTTTTTCTTTTTAATAGCTTTTTATTTTCCAAATACATACAAAGATAGTTTTCAACATTCACTTTTGCACAAAACCTTGTGTTCTAAATTTTTCTCCCTCCCTTTCCCCAATCCCTTCTCATAAACAGCAAGCAATTCAATATAGGTTAAACAATTCTTCTAAACATATTTCCAAATTTATCATGCTGCATTTATCAAGAAAAATCAGCTCAAAAAGTGAAAGAAAAAAAACATCAGAAAGAAAAAATAAACAAGGTGAAAATACTGTTTTGATCTACATTCAGTCACTTAATTTCTCGATACTTATTTTACTGACCTTTAGATGCTCACAAGGTTGAAGGATAATCTGATCATTTTTCACCTAAACCAAAAAGAACAAAGGCAATGACAAAAGATGAACATAGTGCCATATGTCTATCTGGGTGGGGAGAGACCTTGGGTCTTCCCCATCCAGAGACTTATAGTTTGTCTTTCTCATTCAGACCAGTCAGGCAGTTTCTTAGTTAGAATGCATAGAAGTAAGGACTCTTAGTTCTGGCTCAGCAGGCAACCAGAAGGCTGCTCTTTGTGGCAAGGAGATGAGAAACAATGCTTGAACTTGCTCCAAAGTCCATGTGGAGACTGTATCAGGCAGAGCACACTGAACATGCTCATAAGGACTTGTTATATTTAATCCTTTGTTATGCACATAATCAGACATTGCAATCCTCTCTATGAATTCAATTGATGAATGGTATTTGTAAATTATTATGACCAAAAATTCATTACCTAATGGCCAATATGGTGTTGAGCTTCTATAAATTTAGCCAAATAAGTCTTCAGATGAAAGACCTTTGATGCATTCAGATTTGAAACTTCTCCATCTTGTTGGTAGTCACTGACATAACCTTTGAGGACCTAGGGTCACTTCTGATGATTCATTAGATGGGCATTTTGTAGAGGTGAGGATGTAATGAGATAACAAATATGAAAACACTTTGAAAAGCTTTATAGAGACATACATGAATGTGAAGCATTTAAAATATTATTAATGATGTTTGACAATATCACTAAAGCAAGAAACAATGGGAATTGTTCTGGTTTCTTGAATCATAAAAATTCACTGCTTTAGTTTTCCCTAATATATGATGGTGAAATATATGGAATTTTGATTTTATGAAACTGCTCAAGCAAGAAACAGCTTTTCTGTACTTAGAGAGTTTTGCAGTGATAGCATTAGAATATTCCATTTCTTCTCCATGGTTTGTGTCTACTTATCTATGGACCAGGATCTCCCAAAACCTATGTAAACTTACACAAATCAGTTTCTGGGGGGGCTAACAGAAGGGGTCATATGGTCTTTGATTCCTATTTGGAATTTATTCAAGAAGTCTCTAAATATAACTTACTTAGAGTTAGTGTTTGGGCTTCCCCAATCAAAGAGTTTTCAGTTCCCATAAAAGTATTCGAGTTAATAAATATATAATGGGTAGAACAGCAAAAGATTTTCAAGAGCCCATAAATAAGTAAAGAAAACATTCAAAAGATTCAGAAGATTTCATAAGCAGATACAAAGAATTGAAATCATCCATAAAAGCCCAAAAGACAATCCATTTTGGGACTACCAAATAAGCAATATCCCTTTGCACAGAGCCTACACTAACTGAATTGTAATGGAAGGGGAAAGTCACACAATTCATGTGTTTTGCTTCCCTAAGTTACAAGTCCCTTTAGCTGTTTTTCCAGTCATATGACCCTTGTTCTTCTTTTTCAAAAAGATTGATGCTAAGGAAATCTTTCCTTTTGGACTACAGGATTAGAATCTGAGATGATTTTTTTTCCTTGGAGGCCAGAATCCTTTCCTCTAAACAGAAACATTGTCAGAGCTCTTCTCCAGACTGAGTACACACACACACACACCTGTTTTAGCCATGAGCTTCTGCAGAAAATTTATCAGTGTTCTAATTGCTATTACCTCTTGGTCAGGAATATCCATTGTCAAGCACTCTTTTTTTTTTTTTCACACTCTCTGCAAATACATGTCTACCTGTTCTACAAGTCATCATTAGCTATTTCTGGAGGGGAGAAAAGGGAGAAACCTTCTCTCTGTCTCCTAACCCCCCAAGAAAGATACAAATGAAAAAAAGGGGATTGAAAAGAGAAAAATTTGCCATGTTCCTTTTCAGGATGGTCCAAAGGGAAAGCTTTTTCAGAGGTAATGTGGTTTTGAGTCCCAGGCAACCAAATATCTTGGAGATAGCCTTAGTCACTGAAAAACAATCAGGAGTTGTCTAAACAAGGTGTCAATGACCATGTCTAAAATTTTCCTGGGGAGGTGCCTTGCTGACCCCAAGGTAAAAACTCCTTCTTCAGAAACTACAAATTCAAGGGAGAAACAGGTAAGTGCCTAGCACATAGCAAGCATTTAATAAAGACTCATTACATTGAATTATCTTGCATTTCATGATTTATTGGTTCTATAAGAAATTCTATATATTGGTTAAGGGGCAAGGAAAATGGTACTGATCCACTAAAATTGGCAGAGGGAGGTTGGTGGGTCCCCTAAAATCCTAATGAAGTATCTTTCATTTTAAAATGTAAGTCCATGGGGAAATGGGAGTTCGTGTGAGCCACTTGACTTAATAGCCTTATTTGACTGAAGTGGAGCTTTTCTGCAAAGGGAAGGATACCTGCATCCTTTTATCTAAAATGAGTTCAAAGATGCCTAGAAAAGTCATAACCACTATATATTAATAAAAGTATGAGACTGCTGTTTACATCAATTGTCCTCTCTTTGCTTTTTCTCTCTTTGTTCTATGTTTTAAATGGCTTATTTATTTCTATTTAAACATGTCCTGTGTTAGAGTCTCAGTTGGGTAGCTATAAAGCCTACATGACATCTTTACTGCCTTGTACTCTACACTGGGAAATCTCTCTTGCTGAAATCCATGATAATTTTCTCTGGGACTCTGGGAGAGAAATTTCCTTGCAGGAGTCTGAGGTTTTTTGGCACAACAACCCTTGAATTCTGGACAAGATTCTGCCAAATGTACGGCTTCTGTTTTTTCTTCCTCTGCTTTTTGACTTTGAGTTAAATGCATCTAGTTTTTTGTTGTTTCTTTGGATCACTTACCCGGTTGCATCTATGCAATATTGTTCTGTTCATCTTTAATGACATTTCAACTTCACAGGGCTAGGTTGGTTGAGGAAGAAGCCCATCCAAATTTCATAGAAAGCCTTCAGCTCTTCAGAGAAGTTGGGATTAAAAAACAAAACACAACAACAAATCCTCTTTGAGATGGGGATTTATCCTTCTATCCCCTAGAGCCTTATTGTTTTTGTTGATATTGGTGGTTCATTTGGGTTTCTTTGTACTTTTCACTACTGTGGAGTCAGGGAAGAAATACTCCAGTAGGGTTTCCAACCAAAGGAGTGAGTTCATCTGGTTTTATTCAACACTAAAGACCAGATTATTGGGGCAGCTAGGTGGTGCAGTGGTTAGAGCACCAGCCCTGAAGTCAGGAGGACCTGAGTTCAAATCTGATCTCAGACACTTCCTAGCTGTGTGACCCTGGGCAAGTCACTTAACCCCAATTGCCTCAGCAAAAAGCAAAAAAAAAAAAAAAGAAAAGAAAAGACCAGATTATTTTCTATCCTAAAGTCAACTTTATCATTAGGAAAATAGAAAAGTAGTGACTCATATCTTTGGAAACTCTGAGTTTTCAAAACTCAGGTACAATAATTCAGCCTTAGGCAGAGGATTTATCCCAGCCTGGCTGAGGCAACAAATCCAGATTAGAAACACCACTCAATCAGCAGAGTCAAAAATCAGAAGCATATAAAAACTAACACATCTTGGAGGGAGGGGAATGGGGCAGTTCCATGTAGTATATAATGAACAAAGTGTTGAACAAGGTCGAAAGACTTTGATTCAAATTTTACCTCAGTCACGTACTAATCATTTAGCCTGGGAAAATCACTTAATTTGGCTGTCTCAGTTTCCTCATTTGTAAAATAAAGATAACTAAAACACCAACCTTACAGCATTTTTGTGAACATTAAATATGATTATGTACAAAAAATATTTTGTAAATTGTAGTTTGTGGTCACAGAGATCATTAGCATGCAAACCAACACAAAAGAATAGTACCTGAGATCTACTGATATTTTCTTCATGAAATCTCTTAAATATGTCCCTTTCTTTCCATTCCCTCATCTCATATTTGAACGATTGTAAGAGCTCCCTAATTGTTCTTTCTGCTTTCAAACTCTATTGTCTCTAATTCATCTGGAGTACCACCACTATCAGAGCCCAATGTTGTAGAAAGAACATGAAACTGGAATGTGCCAGGAACTGTGTGAGACACTGGAGATCTATTAAAGTTGATCATCGTACAATGTTGCTGTTATTGTGTATACTCTTGGTTCTGCTTACTTTATGCAGCATCAGTTTCTATAAATCTTTCCAGGTTTTTCTTAAATCATCTTGCATGTTATTTCTTATAGCAAATAGTATTAATAGTATAGCACAGTAGTATGAATAGCATAGCATTCATATACCACAACTTATTCAGCCATTCCCCAATTGATGAACAACCTCTCAATTTCCAATTCCTTGCTATCAAAAAAAAGAGCTGCTATAAATTTTTTTTGTATATGTGGGTCCATTCTCTCTCTCTTTTTTTTTGTCTCTTTGGGTTATAGATCTAGTAGTGGCATTCCCAGCTTCCTTTAGAATACACTACAAGTTCCAGCTCTTACATGAGAACTTGAAATGATTTCAATTGATTTAATTTTAATTGAGCTACAAGGACAGAAGGCAACCAATTTGACTTCGGATTTTCAAATTGTTCGAAGGATTGGGAAATTTTCCCTTATATCAAGCCTAACTTAGCTACTTTCAGCTATTGATACTAGTTCAGTCTTTTGGGGCCCGGCAAAAGTCAATTTCTTTTCCACAGAATAGTCCTTCAAATGATTGAAAACAGCCACCTCGTTTTCCTCCTAAATCTCTACTTCAGGTTAAAAATCCTTCAAGAAACCCTCTTATGATCTTAAGATACATTTCCATTCTGGTTACCCTCTTCTGGAAGCTGTCCAGTGTATTCTTAAACTGTGGTAATTTCCCTTTCCAAGGAGAATCTGTGAATCATTTTTCTACTTAACTGGCTGCAACTTTCTTTTATTCTGCAGTTCCCTTTATCATAAGAATAAAAAATATTGATTTGATTCAGTTCTTCCAATAATATATAAATTTGTTGTCTTTGGATAAAAAATTTACATTTAGAATATGAACAATTAAGGTAATATTTATAGGTAGTCTAAAAATTGTGATTCTTACCATCTTTCCTCTTTCACCACCATGCTTTCCCTGTCACACTGGAAGCAAAGAGAACCTGCACAGTACTGGAAACCTTTATTTTTTTTTTTTCTTTGTTTCATGGGTTTCCATGGTCAAATAATTCTTTGAGTTACTGAAAATACCCTTTTAGATTATTTTCCCAACTTTACATGTGCAGGTTGGGACTGCAGGGGTATGATTATTAATCTCAAGGTCCTAGGAAATAACTCTGAGAAATTGTGCTTCTAGTACTATTGTTCACAAGCCCCCACTGGTGTGCACTCCATTAACAGTTAGCTGGCTAGTCTTAATTGCTTTTTAAAAATATATTTACTGAAAAGGTCTGGAAAGAAATCATTTTCTTTAAAACCTGGGGTATAAAATATCCAGTATTCATAGGATGATTGGATTTAATTTTGAGAGTACAGTGGACAAGTGTAGAGAACATGGAGAACAAAGTGGTGCCTCACAATTTCTGTACTGAAAATCCCTTTCTCGTAGTCCCCCAGATTTTCCTTAAATATAGCTAACTGCTGGGCTCAAAGGAGTAGAGCTTTTATGGAATCTACAGAAAGCATTTCTCTCCATCACAAGGGACCATATGCTCCTTGAATCTGCCTTTCTTGAGATGACTGTTATTCTACGTCTGTTTTTCTCTAGTGCATTTCTTTACCTTTGGTGGAGGTGTATCCACTGTTGTTGGATACTACTACTTCTATAGGCACTGCATTCACTATCACCATTTGTCTCTGAATGGTAATAGAATCCCAGGTAGAACTTCTTGGTTTTCTGAACTCATGAGTTTCTTTGTTGTTGTTGTTTAGTCAGTTAGTCATGTCCATTTTTTTTTACCTCATTTGGGGTTTTCTTCTCAAAGTTATTGTTGTAGTTTGCCATTTCCTTCTCTAGCCCATTTTACAGATGAGGAAACTGAGGCAAACAGGGTTAAGTGATTTGCCTACGCTTATAGAGCTAGTATTTGAGGCCAGATTTGAACTCCTAACTTCAGGGCCAATATTCTATCCACAGCATCAACTAGCTCCCATATTTAATAATTCTCATTCACCTAAGACCAGAACAAAACAAATATGAAGAGAAAGAAGCATCCATGTGTTCATAACTATCCTTTTCAAGTGAGAGACAAGAAAACTGCTTTCCCCCTCCTATCTTTTGGGGAGGGAGCTCAAATCAGTTCTTCTGCTTCAAGGCCAAGAGGCATAGAGATGGATGGCTTTCTCCTTTTGTATGCTCACTGAACTACTAGCCACTAAGTGATCATTTCTTCTGGCTCTGCAGTCAATAAGAGAGCTCTTTTCCTTGACCTCTTGCAACTGAATCATCATGGCTGGAAGTTCAAGCCAAGCTTTCAGGTAGTCATTTGCAATAGAACCAGGTGGAGAACATCTGTATATGCTTCAAGAACTGGTCCTCAAAGGCCAATCTACCTCCATTATACTACTAATGACAAACTTCTCTATATTGATTTAGGTTGGTTCTCCTGGAGCAGGTTCACTAAACTATTGTGTTGTTGTTTAATCATTGTCTGATTCTTCGTGACTCCATTTATAATTTTCTTGACAGACATTAGAGTGGTTTCTCTTTTCTTACTCCAGCTCATTTTACATATGAGGAAACTAAGGCAAGCATGGCTAAGTGACTTGCCCACATAGCTAATAAATGTCTGAGGTTCAATGTGAACTCAGGAAGATGAGTCTTCCTAATTTCAGGCAGGGCATTCTATTAACTGTACCATTTCACTGCCCCACCAAACTATACCTGAAACCTTTTGAAACTGGCAGAACTTGCTGGGGCTTATACATCATTGTTGTAGCCTTTGAAGACCCAGAGTTACTTTCATGCCATCGTGAGATAACATGGTGAAACAGAACTTTGTGATGGGTAAATTCTAATGACAACAAAATGAACTTTTTCAAAGGTGTATTATAAAGAAGAGAATCAAAAGGAATAGGACCACTATTTAAAATGGTTGGGACAATGATATATGATGGAGAAAGAGCAGATTTTAATTTTGTTTCTATTTTCTCTGTCAAGAAGAGTGAAATATGATTAGAAAGGTCAGAACAAAAATGGTTAAAAGGGAATTGGAACTCAAGATCAATAGAGAAATAAGAGCACCTAGCTAGTTTCAATGAATTTAGGTCATCTGGCCAAGATAAGTGGGATTGAAAGAAGTGGTGAAGATGATTGCAGACTCACTCTCAATAATCTTTGAAAGATTGTAGTTAATGAGAAAGGTGATGCAAGATTGGAGAAAAGCAAATATACTTCCCCTCATCCAATTTTATGTTTTTTCAATAGTATTTTGTTTTTCCAAATACATGTAAAGATAGTTTTCAACATTCATTTCTGTAAAACTTTGTCCCAAAATTTTCTCCCTCCTTCCCTTGCCTCCCCTCCCCAAGACAGCAAACAATCTGATTTTTTAAACAGATTTCCATATTTGTCATGTGCAAGAAAAATCAGATCAAAAGGGAAAAAACCACTAGGAAAAAAAACAATAACAAGCAAACAACAATAAAAAAGGTGAAAATATTGTATACTTCAATCTATAGTCAGTCTCTGTAGTTCTTTTTCTGGATGAGGATGGAATTTTCTATTTTCTATTTCAATGCAATTGCCTTGAATCACCTCATTGTTGAAAAAAACCAAGTCCATCATAGTTGATCATCATGTAGTCTTGTTGTTACTATGTATAGTGTTCTCTTGGTTTTGCTCACTTCACTCAACATCAGTTCATGTAAATCTTTAAAACACACAAACACACACACAAACCACACAAATATTCTTGTTCCCCAAAACATGTTCTGAAAACAGTACATTAGTGAGTTTGAATTTGATTCCTAGAAAAATTCTAGAACATTTTGTAAAAGGTATTTACAAATAATTACAAATATTATTTGTAAACATCTAGAAAGGACAGAAGATTCTTGGCGGAAGATCATGAAGACCTGGTATAGCTTCATCAAGAACAGTCATGTCAAAGTAATGCAATGTGATTGATTTGGGATTAATTCTTTTAGGGCTAGCCTTGTTACATCTCCCTCTGAGTTTCTCAGACACAAGTTCAGGGATTCTAGTTCAGGCCCCAGGTTTTGTTACCCTCATTTTCAGGGGGCCAATAAGTAGCACCTTAGTTCTAGTTAACCTTTTACAAAAGAATGTTTACCTTATAATTCTGGAAAGAACAAACATTTCCTCAAATACTTAAAGGATATAACTTCCCCTAATCATCATAGTCTTGGGGAGTAGGGGGTAGATTAAGAATAGGTTCACAGTTTAGTTCAATTCCCACATACAATGATCCTATTAAGTTCATGTCCAAAACTCACATCATTGCCTGATTCTTCTAGTTTGGAGCCTTAGACCTTTGCTTCTCAGGCTGTGGTTACACTTGTGGTGTCACTAACTTACTCAGATACAGGTGCCCCTAAACCATGGAGAGCCCTGATTCAAGCTGTGGCTTTGCATGTCTTAGGAGGAAAATAATGGTCCTTCCAGCCAACATAGAAAGAATGTCCACGTATGTTCCAACCAAGCATTTGATAAAGTTATCTCTGGTATCCTTGTGGGTAAAATAATAAAGAAGGCTACATAATGACATGATTAGGCTGATTGAACTATTCTGAAGAGTCATTCTTAATGGTTTTATATCAAGTTGGAGACTCTCTAGAAGAGCGCTCTAAGATCTGCTCTTGACCCCTATGCTGTTTAATATTTTTACTGATGACTTACATGAAAGTATAATTGGCATACATATCAGATGTACTAGGATCCAAAAAAGATCCAGACAGCTTAGAACAACAAGACAAATTAGGTAAGAGGAAATCTGATTGAGATAAATGTAAAATCCTAAGTAGGAGCTAACACAATTTTATAGGCAAAAGATAGGGGAGATGAATCAGCCAATGGTTTCTGTTAAATAATATTTTGGTTTCAATGTATTGATTGGTTATGCTGATTTTTTCCCTCTTTTTCCTTTTCCCTTAAAAAATGCTATTTGTTTTTTATGAGATGGTTCTCTGGAAGTGGGAAGGGGAAAGAAAAATACTGGGGAAAACTATGAGTATATGAAAAACAAAAGTCATCAATAAAACTTTAAAAATTAAGAGTAATTTTTAAAAATGTTGGTAATTTTTATGTAATACAAGCTGAATAAATCAGATTATAACCTGCAGCCAAGCAGACTAAATACTCATAGGCTGCATTAAGACAGGTATATTATCAAGAATGGAGGGGGGGAAAGGAACAGTCTAGTTGAATTCCACCTTGGTTGGGTCACTTCTGGATTATGTTCAGTCCTTAAAGCTATATGTCAGGAAGGACATTGATAAATGAGAGGGAATCAGAGGAAGATAGGTTAGCAAGGATGCCAGAGCCATGCTATTTCAAGTTCATTTGAAGGAGATGAGTACATTTAGCTTGGAGAAAAGAAAATTTAGAGTAGACATGATACCTGGGTTCCTATATTTGGAAAGTTGTGAGTAAGAGGACTAAGCCTTGTTCTCTCTAGTCCCAGAAGGTAGAACTGGGAGTAGCAGTTGTAAATGTAAATGTTGTAAAGGGGCAAATTTTTGCTCAATGTAAGAAAACCTTTAAAATTAAAGCTTTCTGAAAGAAAAGTTGGCTGCCTTGGGAGCTAGTGAGTTCCCTCCCTTTCATTGGAGTTCTTCAAATAAGAGCTGATTGTATTGTATAGAAAATTCTTCATCTGCTGGACTTTGGATTATATGGCCTCTGAGGTTCCTTCTGATGCTGAGATTCTCTTAATAATTCCTGAATAAAATTTTTATATCCCAATCTTTTCTTGGTTGAATTAAAAGAAGAATTTACTGATAGCCAAATCAAGAAAATCAATGTGTAAGTGGTCAGATTTTCTTGGCTGTCAAGCATAAACTAGAGGTGGGAGGAGGTAGATATAATGAAAATCTTTTTGTGGAAGAATCTTGGGAGCTCAGCTGCTTTAACTATTTTGAGCCTGCTTAGGGGAAATGGAGGAGATACATTATATACCTTTGAGGAGTAAATTCTTTTTCATAAATCATTCATGCTCTTCTTATTCTTCAGAAATAAGCTCTTTGTTCAGGATTTAAATTAGTTTTCTTGGGCCTATAATAGAAAATGAACTTAAAAAAGAGAGGAGGAAGAGTAAGAGGAAGGAAAGAAAAAGAAGGACAAGGAGGAAGAAAAGAAGAAGCAGGAAGAGATGAAGGAGGAGGAAGAGCAAGAGGAAGAGGTAGTAATGATAGTAGTACTACTGGTGGTAACTGTAGTAGTAGTTTTCAGCCTTTTGTCCAAAAATCAGTTAAGGGGGTTAGAGAGGCTTTCTGATTGGGGAGAGATCAACTCAGATGAGAGGTCATCTCCAGACTCAACCCTTCACCTACTGGCTAAAATGATAGGAATGGTGGTGGGGCCTCTTTTTTATAAGCCATAGTAGATGTTGGAATATGTATCATCACCTCCATTTTTATTTATTTTCTCAAGCTAGGTTTAGGGCTGTGTGAATTGTGTGTAGATGTCCCAGTCTGCACAAAAAATGGCATAAAGATTAAAAGGTTATTTTAAAATTGCAATCATCATCAGTATAGATATATTCATCACATTAAAAAATTATGATGTATTTTAATTCCCTGATAGTCCTCAGGGTTACAAAACCTCAGTGGGGTCTGATGAGAATTGGATTGAGGAAAAAGCTGGATTTTCTGCTCTAAGGGAAACATTTTTCTAATGTCTAGCTAATGTCTCCTTCCCTTATCAGCCCTTCAGCAGGTGGCCTTGGTTTATTAGCATGCCTTATACATTCTGACTCAAAGAGGAAGTTCCTCCTTCCTTCATAATTACATGTTTTTATGATTGGGATCCTGCTTTCATTAGACTGACTAAAGCTACAGACTTAGCATTCCACACTCACCTTTGCCCTGAGTGTCCTCTCATTTTTTTCTAGGTCTGATGCTTTGCTGACTGGCCTGCCAAAAAGATTTGTGAGCTACCTTGGATAGGGCACAGTGTCCTACTGTTGGTTTGTTTTTTTCTTTCATGTTCTCTGTTTTGTTTATCATTATTACATAGTACAAAGCATGCAAATACATACCCTTTGATCCAGTGATACCAATACTAGATATGTACCCCAAAGAAGGTCAAAGATAGAAAGAAAGGACCTATGTGTACAGAAATATTTGGAAGAACACTTTTTAGTTATATGAAAGAACTGGAAATAAGAGGGTACCCATAATTTGAGGGAATAGTTGAACAAACTGTGGTACATGAATGCAGTAGAAAGTTTTTACTCCCTAAGAAATGGTGAGCATGAAGAATTCAGGGAAATGAGACTTTTATGAGCTGACACAAAATGAAGTAAATAGAACTAAGAATACAATGACTACAATAATGTGATGAAAAAAACACTGAAACATTTCTGAATTTAATTAATACAGTGACCAACTGTGACTTGAGAGGGTAGTCAGTGAAGCTGACTCTGCTCAGCTGAGAGGCAACATAGTAAAGGTGTAGAATCAATCAATCAATCAACCAACAAACCTTTATTAGGCAAATACTTGTTTTCTTATTATGGGCTAGGCACTTTGCTAGGTACTAGGGATGTAAAGATAAAATTGCACAATTCCTACCTTCAAGATACTTATGTTCTATAGGAATGAAGCATTAATGACCAGATGCGGACAATGTATTTATTCATTTTGTTTAACTAATTGCATTTTGTTAGAAGGGAGGTTTTCATTATGTGCTTCTTTATGGTGGTCATAGTGGTGGTGGAGAGTCATTGGTAGCAATATGAGAAAAGAGAATATATATAACACATCTATAGGATTGTTGTTTTTTTTTTACTGAGTCCTTTGTGCTTTCCTGTATATATAATATAAAATGATTTATGTTAGTTCCACTTAGAACTTTATATTTATCTCTATCAAATTTCCTCTTATCTAATCTGTCCCATTGTTCTAAGTTACCCAAATCATTACATCCATAATGTGCAAAAATCTGTATACACATATGTGTGTAAATAGAGCCATAATAGGTATATATACATACATACATATATATATACACACACAAAGAGAGACAGAGACAGAGATGCAGAGAATGAGACAGAAAGACAAGAGACAAAGAGACAGAGACAGAAAAAGAGACTCACACACACACACACACACACACACACACACACACAGAACTCAAGTCAGAAAACTTGGATTTAAACCTTCTTTTGTATAATTGATAGTCACTAACTTCTCTAAAATTCAGTTTCCTTTTATAATATGGGGATAGTGGAATTTGTACTTCATAGGTCTAACTGATACAGTAAAGTGTGAACTTTTATTACATATATGCTATTTTTATACATATTGCTAAATGGTGACATATGCTCACTAAGAAAGAAATCATAGATCCCTACAATATCTACTAATCTTCAAACTCTAACTGAGTACACTCCTGATGAGAGATAGATTAAAGGTAGGAGGTAGAGGTAGAAAGAGAGCAAATTAGAATAGAAAGGTAGCAAAAAGATCCTTTACCTGTGGTTCAATGAAAAGAGCATTGGTTTTGGGATAGCTAGATGACTCAGTGGAAAGAGCACCAGCCCTGAAATCAGAAGGACCTGAGTTCAAATGTGACCTCAGACACTTAACACTTCCTTGCTGTGTGACCCTGGGCAAGTCACTTAATCCCAATTGTCTCAGCAAAAAAAAACCCCCAAAACCCCACTGGTTTTGGAGTCACAGAACTTAGATTCATATTCAGCCTCTGATACTATCTTTGTGATCTTAGACAAGTCACTTCTCTGGACTGCAATCTCCTCTCTAAAATAAAGAATTTGGACTAAATGGCCTCTAAGGTTTCTTCTGACTTCAGACATCTTATGGAAGACACATACCTAATTGTCCAGAAGGCTTTTGAATATATACTTGGGTCATTAATAATGCTGCATCTTTGAGGGGATCATCAATTGAAGATCAGTTGAATAATTTATGGTATATAAGTATAATGGAATATTATTATTCTCTAAAGAAATTATGAGCATCCAATTGATAAATGGTCAAAGGATATGAACAGGCAATTTTCAGATGAAGAAATTAAAACTATTTCTAGTCATATGAAAAAATGTTCTATTGATCAGAGAAATGCAAATTAAGACAACTCTGAGGTACCACTACACATCTCTCAGATTGGCTAACATGACAGGAAAAAATAATGATAAATGTTGGAAGGGATGTGTAGGAAAACTGGGACATTAATACATTGTTGGTAGAGCTGTGAACTTTTATAGAAGCAAACATTTCTTCTAGTGGCAAGGAATTGGAAACTGAATGGATGTTCATCAGTTGGGGAATTGCTGAATAAGTTATGGTATATGAATGTTATGGAATATTATTGTTCTATAAGAACAATCAGCAGGATGATTTCAGAAAGTCCTGGAGAGACTTACATAAACTGTTGTTAAATGAAGTGAATAGAACCAAGAAAACAGTGTATACAGCAACAAAAAGATTATGGGATGATCAATGAGATGATCAATTCTGATGGACATGACTCTTTTCAATAATGAGGTGATTCAGGCCAATTTCAATAGACTTGTGATGGAAAGAGCCATTTGTATCTAGAAAGAGAACTGTTGGGACTGAATGTGGATCACAATAGAGTATTTTCACCTTTTTCATTTTTGTTTGCTTGCATTTTGTTTTCTTTCTTACTCTTTTCCTTTTTGATCTGATTTTTCTTGTGCAGCTTGATAAACATAGAAATATGTATAGGAGAATTGCATATGTTTAACATATATTGGATTACTTGCTTTCTAGGGAAGAGGGTGGGGGAAGGGAGGGAGAAAAATTTGGAACACAAGATTGCAAGAATGTTGAAAATTATCTTTGCATATATTTAAAAAATAAAAAGCTATAATTAAAAAAAGAAGAAATGAGCAGACTAATTTCAGAAAAGCCTACAAAGACTTATATGAACTGATGTTGAATGAAGTGAGCTGACAAGAGAATATTGTACACAGTAAAAGCAAGATTATGTGATGATTAACTGTGATGGTTTTGGCTCTTCTCAGCAATGCAGTGATCCAAGAGAATTCCAATTGGCTTGGGATGGAAAATACCATTTGTATCGAGAGAGAGAATTATGGAGACTCAATGTGAATCAAAGCATATCATTTTCATCTTTTTGTTTTTTGATGTTTTCTTTTCTTTCTCATGGTTTTTCCCTTTTGTTCTGATTTTTCTTTTACAACATGACCAATATGGAAGTATGTTTAAAATGATTGTGCACGTATAACCTATATCAGATTGCTTGCTATCTTGGGGAGAGAGAAGGAAGGGAAAGAAAAAGAAAAATTGAAGCTTAAACTCTTTCAAAAATAAATGTTGAAAACTATCTTTACATGTAATTGGAAAAATAAAACACTATTGAGAAAAAAATAATAGTAAATTATTACATACCAAGTTATGCTTACTTGGTTTCTTCCATCATGCCATTTGCTAATATGGCACACTTAGCAATGTAAAAAGTGCAGGCCAGCTAATGGCCAGTTTTCTTATGGCTAAATTCAGAATCCTTAATAAAATTATTCTCTTTGCCAATACATAACTCCTTGCCTTTTTCTATTTCATGCAAATCGGATTTCAAGTTTTTTCTTATGCTTTCAAGAATGTAGTTAATGGCTCTTTGGCTGGGTCATGAAAATGGAAGATTGGTGGGGTAAGGAAGGAGGAAGGAAGAAATCATTTCTAGGTATTCTTTAAAACATTGTTGCTGAGCTAATGTTTCCTATTCAAATGTTAGTTGAGTAGGATTAAAAGATTAAAACTGGTTAGATTGTTGTTGTTGGTCCTTCATTCCTAAAGTGGGACTCTCTCTAGTCATCCTGATCCATATCTGGCCACTGGACTGGATGACTCTGGAAGAGAAAGTGGAGGAAAAAAAGCTGGTGACTTTGTACACCTCTTTCTTGCTTAAATACAATCCACTTGCATGTCATAATTTGACTGTACTGACCAGAGATAAGTGATTTGAGTTATGTTGACTGCCCTGTTTCCTTCAATGAAAAAAGAAATTTAAATCTTTCTCAGTGAAGTTCAGCTGAACTCTGGTAAATATACATAGAAAGGGATGTGCAAAAATACGTAAAAGGTGATAGGAAAATATTCTAGATACAGGAGCCAAGAAATCAGTCTTAGCTTTGGAGATTTACTTTACCAGAAGCTGATTTTCCAAAACTGGTCCTTATAAAAGAAGGTGCAAAATCATCTGTCTTCCTCTTGTTTTCCTCTTCTTCACCCCACCTTGTTCCCTAATCCCAACTAGCCTCAGTCTGCACTTCACAGCTGCACATTCTTCATTAAGAAATAAGCAAAATACAGATTTTTAAAAGAAAAAAGAAGCCCAACGAATCTTTCTCATGTAATAAAGTGATCAGTGGAATTCTTGTATCTGCTGGCCTAGGATATTTTCCAAGGGACTGGGCATATATGTCCTGGTTTCCTGGGAATGTCAATATGCTTTCATTTAACACTATAGGACTTGTGGTCTCTGAGAATTCAAAATTGTATTGAAGGTGTTTGATGACTGAGCCAGGAATAACTATGAACTCAGTAGGCTATAAAAAGAAAAGATAAAGGACTCTCCTTTCTATCTCTTGCTTGCTTTTAGTCTTAGGCTTAGGAGTTTTCCAGTTAATCCTTTCTCTTTTCCCTCTTTATTCTTACTCCAGTGCCATAGTGACTATGTAATATGACAGCAAGAACATATGCTTGTTTACATGACCATTGGATTCTACCTCAAGTGTTCAATCATCTTTTCTGCTTTATGTTTCTTTCTCAAACCACTATCTGACCTAATAGTGGCCCTGAAATAATTTCCTAAGAGATGAACATCTCTAGTCTCAGTGGCTACTTCATTAGCTTCTGAAGGGACTAAGAAAGCACAAGAAGTGCCCTGAGATCTAAGAGATCTGAACTTGAGAATGTCTAGACAATATAGATCAGAAATTAAAGTGAAAAACAAAGTTCAGTTGTCCCCTAAAGTGCTTTTATTTTGAGGGGAGATTGTTGACAATAATAAGCTATTATTTTATGTTTAAAACATTTGCTTATGAGTCTTTGGTGTTTTAAGCAATGCTTTTGTAGTAAAGGAAATAGCTGTCCTTTACCTAATATTTACTTTGTACATGCAGCAACTTTTCTACAGGAGACCCTGTTAATTTCTTTTGGGGAGCCATAACTCAGCTTTATTATAGAGATTTCCCCTAGAATGCCAGGGTGAGGCAAATTATAACAAACCAGAGCATTAAAAAAAGTCTGATGCCTCTTTTAAGTATCAGGGTTCCCCTGTGCCCAAAAGGGCATAAAACTATATATATATATATATCCTTTGATCCAGCAGTGCCACTACTGGGTCTGTATCCCAAAGAAATCATAAAAAAGGGAAAAGTTCATACATGTGCAAAACTGTTTGTAGCAGCCTTTTTTGTGATGGCAAAGAATTGAAAAATGAATAGATGTGCATCAGTTGGGGAATGGCTAAATAAATTATGGTATATTAACATAATGGAATATTACTGTTCCATAAAAAATGATGAACAAACTGATTTTAGAAAGGCCTGGGAAGATTTACATGAACTGATAACTGAGTAAAACAAGCAGAACCAGGAACCAGGAATACATTGTACACAATAACAGCAAGGTTGTGTAATGATCAGCCATGAAAGACTTGTTCCTCAGTGGTTTGGTGATCCCAGACAATTCCAATAAACTTTGGACTCATCTGAATCCAGAGAGAAAACTGGAGACTAAATGTAAATCAACATATGCTATGTTTATTCTTTTCTTTTTTTCTGTTTTTTTTCTCTTATGGTTATTCCCTTTTGTTCTAATTTTTCTCTTCCAACATGATTCATAAAGAAATGTGTAAAAAAATGAATGCACGTGTATAACCAAAATAATAACAATAATTTAAAAAATAGTCCCTGTCCAACAACAAAACAAAAAAGATCAGGGTTCCCTATAGGATGAATTTAGGTCTCCCTGAGCCAAAAGCCAGAACATTTTTCTTGGAGGGAACCCTTTGGGCTCCTGAAATACTTAAATGTTACATCAAGAAAACTCCACAAGCTTTGTGCTCTTGGGCTCTGAAGTGATACTAACATGTCAGACTAGGGGACAGTTAGTTAGACAAGAAAGAGAAGAGTGCCTCTGGGAATTGGAACTTGTTTGTGATTTATAGTACCAATAAGCATAATGACTGTCTTGTGGTTTTTCCTCAAGTTGTTTCTGACAATTTGGCCCCTTAACTGCTATAAGTGTTTATGCTGGTGCCACAATCTGGCTAGGTGGCAAGGCTAATTCATGAAGTCTAATTCATTTCTCTGCTGATTGTCTGAACCAGGACAGAACTCCCAACTGGGGCAGCTAAAGCTTTGGAAGAAAGAAGAAGAGACATTGGAAGGCATCCAAGAAAGTGCTGCACAAAAGTTGAAGAAGAATGGAAGGACTGATTTGCAGGCAATGTATGGACCCTTGTGATCTCTAGATGTGGGTCACCTCTTAGCAGATTACATTTCTGCCTTCGTTATTTACTTTACTGGACTAGACAGGATTGTTTTGTTTAATTTTAGCCCATTTTGGATAAAGTTATTTTCCCATATGTCATTGAACTTGTGAAAGAATCTTCCCAAATTGTAGAGGCTTTACTTATGGGTCCACTGATAGTTTGTGCTTCTATTGTCCAAGGATAAAACTAGTTAAATTGAGAGACTTGTTTCTAGAAGATTGACAGCAAGGTTTTTCAGTTAATGCAACTCACAAAGACTCACAATTCACAAGTTGTGTGTGTGTGTGTATGTGTGTGTGTGTGGTGTGTGGTGGGTAGAAGACTACATCAATGGAGAAATTCCCACACTGATAAAGTCTTTGGAGCTGGAGAATATGGAAAATTTTGGTTTTTGTGTTTGATGACAACTCTCAGTGTTCCCTTCTTCTCTTGCTCCTCCTCTTTCTTCTTCCAACTTGTTCATTGTTTTTGCTCATAATTTAAAAAATTTGTTTTAATTTAATCTTGTCAGTTAACAAATTTTATTTTTCTTCCTTCCTAACCCTCCCCCAATTTAAAAGGAAAAAAAGAAAAACAAAATCCCTATAAAAAATTTGCATACTCAATGTAATCCTCCTATGTCCCCATCCAAAAATATATGTTCTATTTCCCATCTTGAATTTATCACTTCTTTTTTAGAAGGTGGATCTGTAATCAGTCAGTCAATAAACATTAATTAAATGCCTACTATGGGGGCAAGGGGTCAGTGAATGGAAACCACTGGAGTCAGAAGAACCTATATTCAGATCCAATTCAGACACTGGACATTCACAAGTTGTGTGATTGGCTACGTGAGGGTGAGTCACTTAACCCTAATTGCCTCTCAAAAAATAAAATAAAACAAATGGCTACTATGTAATAAGCATTATATTATGCACTGGGGATGCAAAGAAAAGAAAATGATTTTTCTAGTTAATCACAGACTTGATCAGAATTCTTTTCAAAGTTTTTTTGTCTGTACAATGTTGTAATATAAATTGTTGTTCTAGTTCTGCTTACTTCAAACTGTATCAGTTCAACCAAGAATTCTTAGGTTTTTCTGATAATTCTTTTCTTATAATGCAATGGTATTCTATTTCATGAATATACCATAATATGTGCAACCATTCTCTAATTAATGGGCATTCTTTAGTTTTCAGTTTCTTGCTCTCCCCCATTCCCCAAATTCAAAAGGGTACAATAAAGATTTTTGTATATATGGGACCTTGTCCTCTTTCTTTGATCTCTTTGGGATATAGACTCAGTTGAAGTATAACTGGGTCAAGTATAACATGGTTTAATTACTTTGGGGATAAAATTCCAATTTACTTTCCAGACAACCTTGGGAGTTTTCTTGTTGTCTTATTGAAATTCTTTCCTTTCTCCCACCTTATTTAACCCTTTCTCTCTGCTCTTCACTCCTAAAATACCAAGAAAAAACAAGCAAAACAACTGGTACAATGAATATGTTTGAATATTACTCAGAACTTCTCCATTCTTGAGCAAAAGCAGAACTTGAGAATTACCAGCTAAATAAAATAGCATCAAATATGTGGTTTTCAATTTAAAAAAATTATTGTTGCTCCTCTTCTGCTTGAGAATTCCCAAGAAACTTGTTTGTTCTCCCATTTTTTTTAAGCTAGAAGGTTAACCTTTTAATATTTCCTTTAAACCTTGATGTGAGCCAGACTGCTCTCCACCATTTTTTCTCTCCAACAGGCTAACATCTTTGTGCCCAAGACAGAAGCTTCCTTCTGTATTGCAAATACTCCAAGAGTTGAATTGTTGGAAACAGAACAGCCAGTGTCGCTTAGCTTAAAAGAAGGAAACAAAATGAAACCCGTTTTCTAGAGTAAATGTGCCTTTGGCCCCCTCTCCTTGGCGCACTTGGTTGAGTTTGATCATCCCCTATCAGTCCCAAAGGGACTTTCAGGAAGGACTGGAAAGCCTCCTGCCAGCTCACATCTTTACTTTCCTGCTGGCAGCCAGCCTGGTTGTTGGGAGAATGCGGTTACAAAGCAGCATGTTAGGAGGGAACATAAATATACTCTTCCCTGGAGCCCTGAGAAGCCCTTTGTGCAGATGGCCAAGGTGCTTTCTGGAAGTAGACTTCTCCCTTCATCCCAACTTAAGATATATTCCTGACTTGACTTTATGTACCTGCTTTAGCCCACCTGTCTGGCATAAACTGGCATAAGAGGAGGAAGAGATTGAAAAAGAGTAGTCTACAAGTCTACTCTTGACATTAGCCCTTAGGAAAAGTGATGGATCCTAAAGGCCACAAAGATAGGGAGCATCCTGAGAATGGGTCTTTTCAACTACTTTATGCAAGGGAATAGCTAGAACAGAAGTTAGTGAGCACCTGCATTAGCAGCTTCCCTCTGGGTAATTTATATTGCTCTGTTTTGGAATGTCTTTTAATTATTACTGTTTTAGGAAAATAAACCTGAAAAGAGGCAGGGGTCTGTAAAGGAAATTGAACTAGACTATGAACTAGGAGCCCTGGCTTCATGTTCTAGTTGTGCTAATTTGGGAATGGCATTTCGTCTCTATGGAGCTGGATTTCTTCATCTACAAAGTGTGTGTGTGTGTGTGTGTGTGTGTGTGTGTGTGTGTGTGTGTAGGGAATGAAAGAGGGAAAGAGAGAGAGGGAGAGGGAGAAGAAAAGGAGGAGAGAGAGAAGAACAGGGAAGGAAGAGAAAAAAGAAAAAGAAAGAGAGCAAGAGAGAGGGAGGTGAGAGGAGAGAAAAGAAAAGAACACATATGTACATGTGTGTGACCATATGTATATGTGTGTTTAAGAGAGAATGTAAATATGTGTATATAGGTGAATGTGTGTGTATGCAGTGGGGTGGGTAGCAGGAGAGATAGTTTCTCTGAACACTTCACATTCTCTGATGTGAAACTTCTAACTCTAACGTTGTATCAAACATCAATGAATTTTTCATGTAATGTATCCCTCCTGCTGTTGGTTCTTACCTCCCCATGTCCACATATCCTTTAAGACTTATTTGTCTAATTGCACATGTTTAACATATATTGAATTATTTGCCAACTAGGGGAGGAAGTGGGAGGAAGAAAAAAATTTGGAACACAAGGTTTTGCAAGGGTGAATATTGAAAACTATGTATATGTTTTGAAAATTAAAAAAAAAACTTTAAAAAAATTATTCTTCTTTATGTTTTCATGATTCACCAAAGGTCAGTCAGCATTCCACTTTAGAAGTTAAGGAAATTAGGTAGATGTAAGGAGTGAAAAGTGAAGGGAATCATTCCCCCATGGCCGCATTGTAAATGATAGTTTAAACACTAGGGTTTCAGACAAGCTGAGTTTCCTAAAAGGAGAGTGGTTTGCACATTCATTTTCCTACTGAGGCCCAACTTATTACTTCCTTATGGGATGAGGTGGGGCAAATGGACTCCAAGGAAGCAATTATCTATCAAGACCAAGCAAAAGGTACCATGCTACCTTTGGGCAGAACAGTGAGATGGATGAAGCTGGTCTGTGATACTGTCATTCTTTCTGCAAGTGGAATTTTCTTGACTTCGGGATTTCTTCTTTTTCCAGCTACTTGTTACTCTTAGGCTGCTAAAAATACTTTTGACTAAGGAGGACAAAGGTAGGATAAATACCTTTCCTCCAAAGTGATAGAGACAAGGTAGTAATTGAGAAGTTTTTTTTAACCACTACCAAGCACCCCAAAGTATGCCCAAGTGAAGTGACACAAGATACACACTAGATTGAGGGTAAGGGAGACAGAGACCACTTTCCTGATTTCCCCAACTCTTAGTGCTTCTCCTCAAATTACTTTGTATTTATCTTATATTTTATCACCTGTGTACATATTGCTTCCTCCAGGTAGAATGTAATCTTCTTAAAGGATTGGACCTTTCATTTTTGTCTTTGTATCTTTACCACCCATTGTAGGGTCTGGAACAGAGTAAGCTTGTTAAATTGAACAATAGTGATAGGAACCAGGCAGTCACTAAGGGGGTAGGAAGGGAGGGGAGAAGAGTTGGGGAAGGTGAAGGAGCTCCCCTCAGCCTTCAGTTTTATCTTATTTTATTTTATCCTATTTTACTTTTTATTCTGGCTCATTTTGTGCTAAGCTTTGTTACTATTATTGAAGGATTTCAATGACTATGCCCTTCTAAAATAGGTACTCTGTAGCAAAGGTCCAACCATCCCACCCAGGTTACTCCTCTAGTTAGATACTAAATATTTTAATCAATTCAGGTTATTTGAATTTTTAAGAGAATAATGCTTAATCTAAAAGAATTAAATGATGACAATGGAATTTCGGATTTCAGGGGAACGAGATTTTGTTTTTGGAAGGGGAAAAGAGAGAGGTGAGAGCTCCTCAAATCACACTACTTATATAGCTACTTATTGCTCTCCCTATGAGGCTGTTTCTGTGTTCCATCCCACCCAAACATACACACTTGGCTGCCCAATAAGTGAATGGCAGACAGGAAGCTCGTCTTCAGTTCCCTAGAACCGTGAAGGTGGGAAGCTGTCTGGTATTTTCTGTGTGTTAGAAGTTGCTTCACTAGTCAGTTTTTCCACAAAGTTTTGCTGGCAGGCAGCAAAGACTTCCATTTCTCTTGCTATCTTTATAACAAGTCATTCAAATTTAAAACATCCTAAATGGGAGAAAAATATTTATAGAAATATTTCTATAAACTTTAAAACCTAGCCAATGACATTTTTGGAAACCACAGAGGGGAAAAAGAACAACAACGAACAAAAAAAAAGAAATGGACTGATTATCCAGCAGACTTCCCTTTTAAGAAACCAACTACATTTTGTTTTTTGAGTTTTTTTTTAAAAGACCAGAACTGCTGATTGTATGGTGCCTTTTAAAAGTAATTAAAAAAATTTTTTTACTTGATAAATGCCAATAAATATGAACATTTCCATATTCAAGGATCAGAAAAAGAGGATTTTTGTACAGCTTCATTTTTAAAAAAAAGTATATAATAAATTCAGTACATTAATCCCAAAGTTGTTCCACCTGTCTATATTTCCCTTTGAACCTCCTTCTGTTCTTTTATACATTAAAAAAAAATGCTTCATTCAATGTCATCCTTTTCATTTGTATAGCTATCATTGCTCTTTTTGTATCCTCTTCCCCTAGTTAAAATACTCTTCCTCAGTAACAAATAAGCATTGCCAAGCAAAGCAAATCTAAACATCAGTTATGCATGTAAATATATATCTAGTTCTGCTCCTTTACTTCTCTGTCAAGAGATGTGAAACCAAGTTTCATCATGGAGTTTCTGGAGTGCTGATTGGTCGTTGAAATGAGTTCTAAGTCTTTTACAATTCTTTTCCTTCCCACCCCTATGAAGTTGTTGTTATTGTAGAAATTGCTCCATTGACTCTTCTCATTTAACTCTGAGTCAGTTCATACAAATCCTCAATAGTTATTTTTTTAAAAGGGTGTGTGTGTAGTATGTATATGTGACATTTCCTTGTAGAGGTGGAAGGTTATAGGTACAGAACATTGTACACAGTCACACATAGTTGTTGTGTTGATCAGTTTTGCTTAATTGCTTTTTAAAAAATTACCAGTAGAAATTTTTGGGGGTAGGACAGAGAGACTGATGTAAAGAGTTATGAGTATAGAAGAAAATGACTAATGTAAAAAAAAAAAAGGCATAAAATAAAGTGTTAGTGTAAACAATTAAAACATCCATTACATCCATTTTCTCTTTTAAAAGGGTGTTTGGGAGGGTGGGGGGAATGAATCCAACATTCAAATAGCTCTTAAAATTTTATCTTGGAAAAAACTTGCCATGTCAGCATTCACATGGCTGTCCATTCAATCATAGGAGAGAGACAGACAGATAGAAACACACACACAGAGACAGAGAGAGGAGAGACAAAGAGAGATTGAGAGAGATAGAAAGACAGACAGAGAAAGAGATATAGAGACAGAGACACAAAGAGACAGAGAAACATACACATAGAGACAGAAAGACAGAGACAAAAAAGAGAGACAGAGACAACAGAGAGACAGAGACAGAGAGACAAAGAGAGAGAGAGACAGAGATAGAGAGAGACAGAGAGAGAGAGAGAGAGAGAGAGAGAAGGGGGGGGGGGAGAGAGAATTCCTAATGGTCATGTTTATTAGCTTGTGGAATAGTTTCCCATGGGAAGGAGCAGGAATTCTACTTTGTGAGTTATTTAAAACTTGGAGTCTTTCCTTCCTTTTCTAAAGTATTGAGGAGATGTTACTATATTCACAGTTGCTCCTGCTGCACCCCATATTTAGAATAGGGGCAGTTGAGGGTAGAAGAGAAGTGAAGATGGTAACTGTGAGTTTGGATTCTTTGCCAAGGTCTTTGACCTGCCCCCTCTCAGTAACCCCAGCTGGGGAAAGCACTGATATGCATGTATGTTTCCAGCACAATCCTGCTTTCACTAGCCGGGTGGTCAACTGAGTGACTTGGGAGGCCTTCTCTCTCCCTAATTTCTTTGATTCTGAGGGAACCTCCAAATGTGTCAGAAAGAAAATCTTTTCCCGGCGAACATTTTCAGAAGCCAAAAACACGACCCAGGCCAAAACCTCCTCATGAACCCTGTTACTGCTCTGTTCCTGTTTGGATTTTTATGGAAACTCGCTTTCCCAGACACACATCCTGTGGGGTTGACATCATTCCCCTGCCCTGATTTTTATGTATGAATGGATTATGTCAGATGTTTAATGGGGTCACTGGAAACTCAGACCATTGGAGCAGTTTTAATGAATGCTCTTGTTAGCCAGCCCCCCTCATTTACAGATGCATTGTGTTAGCCATGAAACTATTCACACCAAGCCTCTGTGGGATTTTCTTTAACATTCCTTTCTTGGGAATACTGGCTACCCCCAGCTCTACCACTGATTTGCTGGGGGACTTGGGGAAAGTTGGTTAATCTTCCAGACTCTCAGTTTAAAACAGGACTAACAATACCACCACGGTCCTCACAGGCCTGCTGTGAGGAATCATATTATAGCCAAAGCATCGAACTCCTGAGCTTCTGAAGCCTGCTGATGGAAATCAGAAAACCGTGTAGCCTGGATCTCCTTCTGATTTATGTTATCTAACCTCATTTGGGCCCTCGCTGCTGCACAGCAATCTTTTTATTTATTTCTGCTTCCCCTTCACATCCTTTAGATCACCTGCTCCCAA
>JAJPUD010003319.1:10853-46339 GCA_023553655.1 Myrmecobius fasciatus | reverse complement strand
TCTTGTATACTTCTGGAGCTTGCCTCATCAATAATTCCTTGGAAGTCAGAATCATTGAGTGGAAAATCTGCTGAATTTGAAGTCAGAGGACCTGACTTAAATTCTGACTCTGTTACTGCCTTCTAAAAATCATTTAGTCTCTCTAGATATGTTTCCTGGGAGTTGGATTAGATTAGAGTTCTTAAATTGGAGTCCAGTAACTTGTTTTGTTTTACACACACACACACACACACACACACACACACACAACATGTGTATTTATGTATACACAATAAATTTTTATTGATTTTTTATATCACTATCAGTTTTCTTTGTTATCTTCCTCTTCTCCCTTCCAGAGAGCTTTCCTATATAATAAATAGTATTTTTTTTAAAGAAGAGAGATCCTTTTATCTCTTAATGCTGATCTTTCTCTATCTACCAGTAGGCTGCTACAAACATGCTCAAATATCCTCTATCTTTGAAAAAAATTTTTCTCTTGATCCTACTCCCCCCTTAAAGCTATTTCATACTGTTTGTCTCCCTTTGAACTTTTATCTCCAAAAAAAGATTAGATTTTATTCATTACCTCTACTTCCCTATAAAGCCCATCTCTCTGGATCTCTACTCTACAAAAACTACTTTCTCAAAGGTCACCAAACATTATTTTCAGTTAAACTTTTGCCAAGTGTTATTTACTGCAAAGATTTAGGAAGAAGAGAAATATAAACATTTTGTCCCAATGCCTTGGGGTCACCCTTTCTCATTTCAGTTCTTGTGGAGAATGGGCTCAAACAAGGTGGTTTCTTCATAGCTTTTGTCCCACTAAGTTCTCTTCTGATGGGTCATGAGATGGATGATAAACAAATGAGTCTGCATCTCTGCAAATGTTTCATTGGTCATGGAACCTGGTGCCTCAGTCTTTTGACTTCTTGAAGCTCTCAAGATCACAGCTATATTCAATCTCCTTTATCTAAAAGTAGGAAAGAATAGGACAACAGAAATAGAAGCAACAACAGGGTCATGTGTTCATGGACTCCAAAAGAAATGGGTACCATTTTAACCTCTCCTAATTATCCCTGAGGCTTCTTATTGACTTAGAAAACCACAAATCAACATCACTGTTCTGTTGTATTATTTATGTTGTCAAATATTTCCAATTACATTTTCATCTGGTTTAGGCTGTACTTAGGACTGTTGTAGGTGCCTCTGGGTTCCATGAACTTTATAGGGAGATAGAAAAGTCTGGCTATTTCTGCCATCCAAGGACTTGGCTTATGCCTCCTCACTTGAACATAGCCTGACTTAAATCCAATTTACTTACAAGTCAAGACATCTTGTTCCTCATGTCATTGGTCTTCTTTGAGAATGATGGATGAACAACAACAACATAGTCAGGGAAAAGGATCCCAGAAATCTCTTAATTGTCAAATCTAAGGACCTTTTCTTAGTATTCATCTTTCTTGACCTTCCTATTGCATGAAAAACTGTTTACTGTTTCTTTCTGTTAACCTCATGATAATCTTGCTTCTCCTCCAGCCCAGTTTCTTCTTAGCTGTCTACATTGATTGCTTCCTACTTTCTAAGTGTGGATTATCCTCCAAGGCTCTGTTTTATGTTCTCTTATCTTCCCTCTAGATCTCTTTTGCTTGGAGATCTCACCTGCTTCCCCCAGCTTCAATTGTAACTAAAAATTTTTATATTGAAAACATGTCTTTTTCATACACTTTTGTTGACTCTATGGATCATACGGTCCATAAGATTTTCTTGGCAGAAATATTGGAGTGGTATGTTATTTTCTCCTCCAGTGGATTAAGGCAAACAGAGTCAAAGTTACTCACTTAAGGTCACATGATTATTAAGTATCTGTGGCTGAATTTGAACCCAGTTCTTCCTGACTACAGACCCAGGGCTCTATCCATTGGGCAATCTAGCTTCTTCTCCTCCTTCTCTTCCTCCTCTTCCTCTTCTTCCTCCTCCTCCTTGTCTTCTTTCTCCTCCTCTTTTTTCTTCTCCTCCTTCTCTTCTTCTTTTCCTTCTCCTTCTCCTTCTTCTTCTCCTTCTTCTCCTCTTCCTTCTCCTCCTCCAGCCAGCACCACACCATCCATATGAAGAAGCTTTGATTACATTAAGTGGAATAATTTTGAACGCTATAGATAAGTTCACTTACCTCAACAATACACTCTCCAGGGCTACACCCATAGATGATGAGGTTGATGTACATATTCTCAGAGCTAGATCAGTGTTTGGGAGGTTCAAAAAGAAAGTGTGGGAAAGAAGAGGTGTTAGGCTGCATGGCAAACTAAAGATCTACAGAACCATTCTGCTGACTTCCTTGTTGTATGCCTGGAAAACCTAGACAGTTTATCAGTGCCATGCCAGAAAACAGAAGTACTTCCTTTTCAACTGTCTCAGGAAAATCCTAAAGATTACCTGGCAAGAGAAGATACTGGCCCTCTGAGATCTTTTCTCAAGCCAAATTGCAAGACAAAAAATAAAAAACTCTACTTCAGAGAGCACTATTCAGATGGGTAGGCCATATAATTCAAATGCTAAACCCATGTTTACTCAAAAGATTGAATTATAGAGAACTCGCAGATAGTAGATGCTCATGTGGTGGTCAGAAGAAGTGGCACAAGGACATTCTTAAGACAATACTGACTATGAGATATGGGAAATGTTGGTATAGGACCACCCAACATGGCAACCCTCATGGAGCAAAGCAAAACTATACAAATGCCAAGGAAACATAAACTGTGCTAATCCCAAGCAATTTCTACTCTAAATGTTCTAATTGATCATTTGTGTCTGATCTGTGGTAATGCTTTCCAAAACCATATTAATCTGATCAGCCATTGTCAAACACACCAGACATTATGATGTCATTGATCTTCCTTGAAAAAAGGATGAACAACAAGAAACCCAACTTTTTTTTTTTTTTTTGCTTTTTGCTGAGGCAATTGGGGTTAAGTGACTTGCCCAGGGTCACACAGCTAGGAAGTGTCTGAGACCAGATTTGAACTCAGGTCCTCCTGACTTCAGGGCTGGTGCTCTAACCACTGTGCCACCTAGCTGCCCCAAGAAACCCAACTTTTGAGCAAAAAAAAAAAACAAAACCAAACACACAAAAAAACCAATAATAATAATGACATTGATCATTCCCAAGTGTCCGTGGGACATTCTCTACACATAATCCCTCACCTATTTAGAATGGAGGGCATTTTGAGGTGTTTACTACATTTGATGTGGCTCCTGCTGCCCTTCAATGATGGGCTTGTTTAATTATTTGATTTCTTTTATTAAATATATATCATTCTCCCTGTTCTGCTGGTTTCATTCTACACCAGTTCGTACAGAGATTTCCATTTTCTCCAATTCCTCATGTTCCTCATTTTCATGACACAAAAACATTCTGTACTATTCATAAAGTTCTGCTCTTTTCAATCAATGAGAATCCATTGTTTTTACAACCACAAAAAAATGATGCTGGTGTTTGTGCAAATTTTCCTTTTTTCTTTAACCTCCCTTAGGGTATACCCCAGTAATGGGACTTTGGGGTCAGATGATAGGAGGGTAGTGATTTCTTTTGCAAATTGTTGATTCACAACTCTATTAATTTTTGCACCTATTCATGGGTTCAGTTGTTACTTACATGCAGATAATTCCCCAAACCAATCTCTCTGATGAATATAAAAAAGTCATTTAGCCCCTACTATGTGCCAGACATTTGCTTTCACCTGTTACTCTAAGCTGCAGCATGTTTGCTTATTTGTTTGTTTGTTTTTACAACAATTATCTCATTTGATCTTCACAACAACCCTGGGAGTTAAGTGCTATTATGATCCTCACTTTACAGTAGAAGAAACAAACAGGGAAAGGTTAAGTGACTGACAGATAGCAAGTGCCTGAGACTGGATTTAAATTAAAGTCTTCTGGACTCTAGTTCTAGTGCTCTATCCACTGGCTGTACCATCATGATACCTATAGTTTGGTCCCACATTTCCAAATATTTGCTATACTCCTTTAACTGGGTATGTAATTGGCATTTCAAATTTAACATGTTCAAATCTGAACTCATCCTCTTTGACCCCTAAATTGCCTCTTATCTCAATCAGCTATATCTTTCTTTTAACTACCATCCACCTGGTTACATAAGACAGAAACCTTGGAATCATCTTTGACTTTTTCTTCTTTCTTAGGCTATAAAGACTCCTAGCCTATGATAAGGCCCTAGTATAGCACCCTCTTGCTATTTCCAAGCTTTTAAAACCTAATTTTGCTTTATTTTTTTCCCAATTAATTCTTTCTAGTTCTCAATAACTCTGAATGTTTTCTTCAAAAGATCAAGCTGTTTTACTGTTAATTAAATGATATCACATAGAAATGATAAAAATAGACAGTTGACTTAAAAAGGAGAAAGGTGGAATAAAGTCAGAAAAAAAGCAGTTTCAATACCTGCAGCCTGAGCAAAAGCACCAAGTTACCCTTCCCTTTCCTCTGCTTCCATTTGTGCATCCAGTTCCATCCTGGTTCCTCAGCCTGGTCCTGGGTTCCTCAAGTTAATGTGAAGATATGACCAGAAATGATATTTTGCCTTAACATCCCAATCTCTGGATTATTCATTCTTGGGTTGCTGGAAAATCGATCTCTAATCTGCTATTGCTGCCGTTCTCCATTAAAATGGGTACAATCTGAAGGGACTATATGTAGTTCCCAAGCCATACACAGAGACAAAATGCAGATCAGAAAAGTGCTGCTACCTCAGTTACTGAGAGTTTGATATCAGAGACAGGAAAGGGGAAAACTTCACAGCTGGCAGGCTGCTGCAGGTCAAGACATGACCCCTGGGAAGCCCTCTCCCATGGCCATTACCTCCCCCTTCTTCTCATCTTCCTAGCTCTCTTTTTGAGAACTTCCCAACTCAGCAACGCCTCCATGTACACAGCTGTCTGATCTGAAAGCCCAGTGGGATCATGGCAGACTAGAGAAGCTCCTTTTACCAGGAGATTTTTGCCCTTCTTGTCTATATCCAGGTCAGTGAAGTGGGCAGATTGTAGAAAGAATGAGGATGCTATACAAGGCTACGGTTCTCAAACTGTTCTCCCCTGGGATTATCACAGCGCTATGTGGACTGTCTGTACCTTTATACCAGGGGAACGTGATAGTCTTTGGCAGGAGGGGGGGGTGGCTGTTCAGTAGGTGGTAGGTAATAAGCCTGTTGCCCCATCAAAGCAGTTAGAAGGCCAACAATGTCTGCCTGCTATATCTTTGGGCCTCTATTCCTCAGTCCTGTCTTTGGAAGCAGGTGAGCATGGCAGAGTACGTTCTTCATCTTCCTCCACACCTTTAATGAAAAGTCACAGCCCCTGATGGTGGAACTCCTTTATATTTTTTTCAATCGTTTTTGAATTTCTCCAGGCCTTCGTGTAGCAAGGGATTCTGACGGTGAATTCTTCATATTTTTATGTAGCTCCTATTTGACAGCTATTCTATAATAATAGCTTACATTGATGTAGGTCAGGCTCACAGTGTGGAAAAGGTTAGCCAGCCACATATACATATTAAAGGACCAGAAATTCAGCTGGAACCAGGAAGACACCAGCCTTGTCCCTGAGCTTGTTTGTTCATATTGCTCACCCCCTGGTTCCTCAAGTTAATGTGAAGACATGACCATACATTTCTATAGAAGAACCAAAGGGTTTAGGGATTGAGGAACTAGGGAGCCCCTAAATCCAGAAAGCTTTTAACTGTTTACTGGAAGGGTAACATCTAAATAAATTCCAAGCTGTACAGACTTTCCGTTCCTAAATCTGACTCCAGCTTCTAGAGATGCTGCCTTCTGTAACTAGGAAATAGTTTAAAAAATTTAACTCTGAAAAACAGATAGTTCTGAGTCTTGTGTACTGAAGGACTTGATGCTTAGAGCAAGGAATCCCCTTCTGGTAAGAAAATGCCTATTGTTGCAAGCCAAGAAATAGAGATCCTTCCTTCTCCCTCTCACCTCCTTCCCCCCTGGGAAAGAAAAACTCTATGTCTTATCTCAGTGACTAGATGTGTGAAGGGACTGCCTTTAAAATTTTATTTTATTTTTTTAAGGTAATGGGATTAAGTGATTTTTCAGGGTCACATTGCAAGTGTCTGATGCTGAATTTGAAATTAGGTCCTCCTGATTCTAGGACTCTATTCCCGTGCAACCTAGCTGCCCCAAGGCTGCCTTTAAAAAAAGAGAGAGAGAAAGAGAAATAAAATCAAGTCATGGAGTTTCTATTAAGGGCCACCTATGTTTCAGACACTTTGCTAAACAATAGAGATACAAAGAAAAGCCAGTCCCAGCCTCCCAACCAGCTCTTGCTGGAGAAGCTCACAGTCTAAGGGAGGAAACAAGATACAATCAAATATACACAAAGGAGCTTTAAACAATATAAACTACAGATAATCTGAGAGGGGAGGCAGTAAGAACAAGGAGGAAGGGAAAGACTTCCTGCAAAAGGTGGGTCAGCTGAGATGTGAAGGAAGCCTGGAAAAACAAGGGATGGAGATAGGACAGGAGGAAGGGAGTTCCAAGCATGGGAGACACCTGGTGAAAATGTCCATGTAGTAATGAAGAGAAAAACATCAGGATAAAGTTTTAAGAATGACTTTGAACAAGTCATTTTGACTATTATAAATACCCAAATTAGCTATAAAAGACATATGTAGAAAGAGGCTTTCCATATCCAGAGAATGAACTGAAAAATGGAAGTATGTATAGAATGATTTATATATTATATATAATATATAATATAAACATATATTTGTGTGTATACATATACATACATATAAAGTACATATGAAGAAAAATGCTATCTGAATCTAAAGAAAGAATCGATAAATAGAAGTATGTGTAGAATAATTTATATATACATATACTTACATGTATATATACATATAGAGGACATATATATATAAAGTAAAAATTAAAAAAATTAAAAAGTATTTGCATCCAGAGAAAGAACTGATAAATAGATATATAGAATTATTATATATATGTATATATTTATATATTATATATATATACATATATATACACATACATTTGTGTGCATATGTAAATATGTATAAAACATACATCTAAAGGATGTATGAAGAAAGATGCTGTTTTGTATCCAGAGAAAGAACTGATAAATAGAAGTATATATAGAATAATTTTATATATACATATATTTGTGTATATGTATATATATATACACACATACACAACTATTTGTATGTAATGGCAAACATTTCTAGTGTAGGAGGGGAGAGAAAAAAGAAGAAAATTACGCGATAATTTTATATATTTTAAAACTAGAGTAAGTTGTATATAATAGATTTGTAGCTTCATGTTCAATATTTTAAAAATGATACAATGTTATGGAATTTACTCCATAAATTAAAAATAAAATTAATTAAAATTTTAAAAACACCCAGGGTCAGGAGATGGAGTATCTTATAGGAGGAACATCCAGAAGGACAGTATCATTGCATTGTACAAGTGGTAAAAGGGAATATAGCATCAGAGGACAGGCAAGGTAAAAAGGGAGCTGATGATAAAGGACTTTGCAAACCAGAGGAATTTCCTTTTGATTCTGAAGGCAATTTGGAGCCTCTGGAGTTGATTGAGTAGCAGAGTGCTATGACGTGGTCAGAGGAAGATTGACAGAGCTCTTGTAGAAAAATCTTGATGCTATACACTAAATCAACGGTAGCAGCCCCTGCTCCTCAGCCATGGACTCTTTCTAAACTTGTTCAGAATCCAAAAGCAGAAAGATGCTCCATCACCTTATGCCTAGTGGCCCCATTTCTGAAAGAAATCATGAGAGTCATATAGCTACACTAAGCAATGACCATGTGAGGCCCCCAGAGGTCAACATCCAGCAAAGAGCATTCTTCTTTCAGAGAGGAAACTGTGACCGAGATCTGGGCTATCTTTCCCCAGATCATACATAATTATTAAGTTTTGATATAACTATCAAATTAGCATTATTAATATTTTAAGTTATTAATGATATTATCACTATATCTAAACACCTGGAAGAGACCAATAGCAAATGGAGATTACATATTTAGCAGAGACTATATACCAGATGTTAGAAGAGGAAAGCAATGTGGATTCATCACTAGGAGACAGTATTTATTAAGCACTTACTATATTCCAAGCACTATTGTGAGTACTGAAAATACAAAATTATAGTAATAATAATAATAAAACAAGTTTTACTTTCAAGAAAGGTGAGCTGGGAAAATACAGTTTAGAGGGAGGTGGGTTACTGCAATGCTGGGACATTGCAGATGATGGTGAAGTGAGGTGAGATTGAGGCTCCTCCAAATATGATGATCCTGGGAGTAACTCATCAGTCATCAAACACATCTCAGGATGGAGTCATTCTTAGGTGGGCAAGGCAGCAGGTGGGAAAGTATAGATCAAAGAGGGAGCTAGATGTAAAGTGATTTGAATTTCCTTTTCATGTATGTGCTCTGACTTCTAGTGAGTGTCTGTCTGACCACTTGTTCCATATTGTGCTGTCTGTCCCACATGTTTCCTTCATATGTCTACTTCTCCCACAGATACTAGGGCTATTTAGGGACAAATGTACTTTAGGTTTATAAGGGGAAATATTTTATTGCTACTTTTTAAAAAACTATGCTATTTCATTAAATGCTTGCTTTGAACTAACGGTGTCTTTTGACTGACTAGAAAAGTTGAAAATGTTGATGGGGCATGTAAATTGGTTTTGAGAGGATGAAGACTCACAGAGAACTTTAACCTGGAATAGCCTTACCTGGAACACCAAGTGGTAGCTGAGAAGTACTCCCTCAGAGCCCTATATTTGCATTTCACTTTACAAAAAGCATTCACAATATTATTATTAGATAAATTTATTAATATCTACATTAAATAGTACAGAGTAGTCATAAGTCCTCAAATAATGTCCTGGAAAGGGAAGATGGTTAATGCTGCCTATTTCTCATTTAAGAATACCTTGATGGTTGTTGCCTGATGTCCTGGTATCATGGAAAGATTGATGGCAGATGAATTAAGAGACCTGGGTTCTAGTATCTGCCTGATTATTAACTAGGAGTATGACGTTGGTGAACTCACCTAACTTGTCTGAGACTCAAATTTCCTTTTTTTTTTTTTAAATTTTAAAGCTTTTTATTTGCAAAACAAATGTGTGGGTAATTTTTCAACATTGACTCTTACAGAGCTTTTCATTACAAATTTTTCCCCCCTAGTCCCCACCCCTCCCTTAGATGGCAGGATATCCACTACATGTTAATTATGTTAAAATATTTGACAAATCAAATGTATGTATACATATTTTTACAGTTATCTTGCTGTGCAAGAAAAGTCAAATCTACAAGAAAAAAAAATCTGAGAAGAGAAACATAATGCAAGCAAATATCAATAGAGAGCATGAAAATGTTATGTTGTGGTCCACATTTCACATCCCTCTCTCTGGGTGTATATGGCTTTCTTCACTGAACAATTAGAACTGGTTTGAAACATTTCATTGTTGAAGAGAGCCATGTCCATGAGAATTGATCATCATATAAGAGACTCAATTTCCTTGATTGAAAATTGAGAAGCTAAATTATCTCATCTCACTTATGTCTTTAAAATCTATGATTCTATCAAATTCAATTTTTTCATCTGATTCCAACAAGAATGCCTACAGATAAAAGGCTGGAGATGAACTTGTTTTTTATTTTGATTTTTTATTTTATTTATTTTTTGCTGAGGCAATTGGAGTTAAGTGACTTGCCCAAGGTCACACAGCTAGGACGGGTTAAGTGTCAGAGTTTAAATTTGAGCTCAGGTCTTCCTGATTTCAGGGCTGGTGCTCTATCCACTGCACCACCTAGCTGCCCCCTTGAAGATGAACTTGTTGACAGAATATGTGCTATCTGATACACAAAAGTGGCTAATCCTGTGACTGTATCAGAACACTGTGCTTTTACCACAGGTCCCCAAGGAAGGCACCCTGTAGTCAGCGGATGGAGTAGATAGATGAAGAGGGGATTAGATTAGGGGAAACTCTAGCAATCCAGGTTAAAATCCCAATTCTGAAAATTCCTAGGTGCATGACCTTATGTATATACAACACAACTCTTCCCAGTCTTGGTTTTCTCTTCTGAAAATTGTGATACTTAAAAAACCTATCCTCAGAGAGTTAAGAGACAGAGAAAATACTTTATTTTTTTTTTTAAAGTTAAACTTAGCCACTCCAGTATTTTAGCCAAGAAAATCCTAGAAGGTGTCATGAAAAAACAATTGGAACAGCAACACCAACAACAAACCCAGATTCCCAAATATCAGGTTGTAACAAAACATTTGACTGGTGCAGTTCAGAAAAGTATGATTTCCTTGTATTTCTTTAAGTCTCAAATCAAAATCCACCTTCTATAGGGAGCCTGCCCAGTCCCTCTTAATTTTAGTGTCCCCTTTCTTAATTATTTCCTCTTTGTCTTGTACATATTGCATTGTATATATTTGTTTGCATATTGTCAGGCCCCCTCCTTGAAGGAAGAATCTAACTTTTGCTTCTTTTTATGTTCTCAAAACTTGATACAGTGTCCAACACATGGTAAGTACTTAATAAATATTTATTGATTTTTTTTTTTTTTGCTGAGGCAATTGGGGTTAAGTGACTTGCCCAGGGTCACACAGCTAGGGAATGTTAAGTGTCTGAGATCAGATTTGAACTCAGGTCCTCCTGACTTCAGGGCTGGTGCTCCATCCACTGTGCCACTTAGCTGCCCCTTATTGATTGATTGATTGATCATATGATATGTTTTTCATCCAGTATAATTTCTGGTCACATTTAATATTCCAGATAAAAATTGAGGATATACTTATATCATAGACCAGAAAGGGACCACAACTATGTGCAATAGAGCCAATGTGATGTTGTGAGCAAAGCTTAATATTTTGTTTTTCCTGAAATTATAGGACTTTCATTCCCAATCCTTCTGATACACTGTAGCTAGATGTAACCATTACTGCTTCTTTTTGAGTAAAGGAAGAGTCCAAGTGAAGAAAAAAAGCTAAAAAGAAAAAAACCTGAATATTTAAAAGTAAAGTTATTTATTGTGACAATGACCAAACCTGGCTCTAGAAAACTGAAAAACCTATCCCTCTCACTTCTTTGCAGAGTTTAAAGACTATCAGTGGAGAATATGACATATGTTCTCAGACACAGTTGAAATGGCTGTTTTTGGTAAACTGTTCCTCCTTCCATACTTATTTTTTTTTTAAACTCTGTTCAAAGAAACAGCTCACTTGGAAAGGGAAAAAGGAAAGATATATTTGGGACTGAAGGTGATGTAAAATAAAAATATATTAACAAAAATAATATTAACATTTAAAAGCTAAAGACTTTCAAGAGAATACTGCCTAAATAAATAAGTAGAGAAAATATCTAAATAAATAAACGGATGGATGAATGAACAAAAGTGAATAATAAATAGATGAATGAGTGAGTAGATAAAAAAAAAGTGAAAAATGGAATAAAAAAAATGTAGATAAATAAATGGGGATTTGCTAGGGGTAAGTAGAGGAAGGAAAGGAATAGGATCATGGGCAAAAACTCTATTGGCCAGTACTTCTAGGGCAAGGATTATTAACTTTTTGGGGGGTTAGTTCTTTTGACAGTAGGTGATGAGACCTATGGAAATTTCTTTTTCAGAATAAATTTTTTTTAACTAATTGAAGGCAATGATAATTTCAGTTAGAAGTTTATGAAAATAAATATGCTTTCCTCCCTTCCATGTTCACAGACACCTCCTTCCCTGAAAGCTATTCATGGACTTCCTTGGTAGAAATCTTAGAACTCCTACTAAGAACTTTTGTACTAGGGAATGGGACTCATTTTCCCTCAGCACAATCTCTGGAGTTTTGGGAATGGTAGATTCTAGATTCCCCCCTCTGCTACTTAGTGGTCATTTCATATCTCTGGACTTCAGTTTTCTTCATCTATAAAATGAGGAGGTCAGGCTCAAAGATGTGTATTGTACATTTTAGCTCCAAATGCTGAGATACCTATGAGGTTTTCCTGGGTTCTCCATTACCAAAGAATGTTTTACATGGTGGCCAGCTGCTAGTGATGAACTTTATGACTCTTGGCTAGCCTGGGTTTTGGAGAATATGTGCTCTTTCTTGCTAGACCTGAACCTGTAGCCTTTCCACTTCTGTGGAATTTGCTGGGATTTGCCTGCACAGCCCTTAAGAATTCTGGGTCAACAAGAACCACACCAGGCATCAGAGAAGGACATTTGTGGAATGAATCCTATGCCCTGTATCAAGCAAACTCCTCCCAGCCCCCTTGTGTCCCTGGTTGAAAGGGCAAAACAAGCTAAATTGCCTGAAGTCTGTTTACTAGGGTGGAGGCCAGGAAGGAACCTTGAATTTCATTTCATCTCTCCTCTGTTCCTGACTGTGGTTGCTCTGGTAACCACCGCTATTAGCTTGGAGAATAATTTCGACCTTGGTGGACTGCTCTGGCTAACCCATTCAATTTGGAGCCTGTAAAAGGCTGAAGGATCACTGTTGTTGGTGTTGTTCAGCTCGTTTTAGCCCTGCTTGATTCTTCATGAACCTATTTTGGGGTTTTCTTAGCAAAGTTCTTAGATTTGAATTCAGGTCTTCCTGACTTGGAAACAGGAAGATGAGATCAAGTCTAGCTTCAGACAATTACTGGCTGTGTGACCCTGTTTGCCTCAGTTTCCTCATCCAAAATATAAACTAGAGAAGGAAATGGCAAATTGCTCTCATATCTTTGTCAAGAAAACTCTAAATAGGACTTGGTTCTTTTCAACAGTAAGGTTCTTCAAGCCAATTCCAAGACTTGCGATGTAGAGCAATCTACATCCAGAAAAAGGACCATGGGGACTGAATATGGATTGCAACAAAGTATTTTTCACCTTTTTTGTTGTTGTTTGCTTGCTTTTTTTTTCTCTTTCTCACTTTTTTTTCCTTTTAATCTGATTTTTCTTGTGCAGCATGATAAATGTGGAAATATGTTTAGAAGAATTGTACATGTTTAACAGAAAATTCCAAATGGGATCACAAAGAGTCAGATATGACTGAGGTGAATATATAATACAGTAACAACAACAAAATAATACTGGTATGGAGTACCCTGTGTGTTTCTTATTAGAGAAGTATTTTGTACACCTTAAAGCTCTATATTATAAATTTGAGCCATTATTGTAGTTGGTTGGTGATTGTTTACTGTTCTATATATTTGGACTGAAGTGAGTTGTGTGGGATTTGTCAGAACTTCCCATTCTTTTCTGAAGGGAGAGTGATTTTATTGTTAGCAAGAATGTATCACAAAGGCAGGTAAATCTCTATTTAATCTTCTTCCTAACTGGCAATCAGAAGTATTTGAGGTTGAAAGGAATCCAGGCAACTTTAGTCAGAATCTTTGCAGTTTGCTGGGCAGACTCCCTGGGATGATATGAAAGGGACCTAGAATAGTGACCCAGGGGTATGATATGAATTAAAAAGAAATTTTGGATTATAAAACAGAAAAGAGTTTAGACTGAGGTAGTCTAACAAATTCAAAAACCTAAAAAATACCTAAGGACTGTTCAAACTCATTTGTTGCATGTGGTTGGCTTGTGTTTGGTGATGTAACATGGTAAAAGAGAAAAAGATGGACCCTTGGGCTATCAAAATAAAGAGCTAACTGACCCCTTCCCATGAAGCCACACAGTGCCTAGAGACCAACAGATAGATGATTGCAGAAAGCAGTACCAGGAGTGAAAAAATCGTTAGCAGAGTCATGCAGTTGAGAGAACAGAGAAGCAGAGAACCTCAGGTTGGTGAAGAAAGCAGATTACTAATGACATCAGAAGACATCAATTCTGCAGCATTGAAGGCAACAGCTGGCCTGATAGATGTGTTTTCTGGCCAATTTTTTCTGTATGTGCATGTGTTCTCAACAAATGTGTCCTGTTATATGTGTTACCTGGTCATAAATATTCTTTGTATGCATCTGTTTTTTTATTAGTGATCTGGTAGCCTCACGTGTATGGAGGACATCTTCTGTCTCTGGTTGACTGTAAAAGTAATATATTGGTAGGGACTTATGAGCTCTGATTTTGGGTCAATATTGAACAATACCAACCAAGTATCTCTAAGCTAGGATAGAATGTAGTTGGATGAAGGAGGACTCTCAGTACTACATTTAAAATACTACATAATATTAGTTGTTGTATTTGTAGAATGGACAAACTATTCTCTAGGCTTGTTGCCCTCACCCCAACCTGCTCTTAAACTGACAGGTCCAGGGTCCCCAGAAAGATACCACTCACAGTTATACCTCAAACTCTTTTAGTGTCCTAGGAATAGTTTTACGGAAAGATACACTTCCACTTTTTTCCATTCTAGCTTTTGAGCCCCTATACTAATCGGATTGTTATTTACACAAAACCAGTCACCAGGACACCTTTAGTTCTTATATATAAAACATTTACATAATGATAAAGCAAAAGGAAGAATAATCATGACATCACAGATATTGTTGTTTAGTTGTTTTCAGTTGTATCTCACTCTTTGTAACCCATTTTATAGATGAGGAAACTAAGGCAAATGATGAAATGACTTGCCCAGAATCACCTAGCTACTAAGTGTCTGAGACCGGATTTGAACTCAGGAAGAGGAGTCTTGACTGCAGGCCTGGCACACTATCCATCTCACCTTCTAGCTACCTTGGACTTCAGTTATTTTACCCCGAATAAGGCAAATGCAACCATAATTAAAACATATGAATCCAACGTGATAATGCTTTTCCACTAATGAATACAATGACCATGGGGAGAAAATAAGCACATACTTATAAAACCTATTAAGGAAACTCAAGAGTGGTTGTTCTCAGGACAATTCACAACTCTGGTCTGTAAGTCTTAATGTCCTTAGTTTCTTTAAGAACAATCTCTTCAATTTGAAGCTGTTTCCTTTCTAGCTAGTTTTCCTTTTGACTATGTTACTTCCCTGCTAAGGCAAATCTACATTTCTTCTGTCTCAGGTTGATAAAGCAGTGATAAACTCTTTTAACTCATAATCATCCTTAGAAGGGCACCAAGAAAGAAAATTAATTAGCAGGTTTCCTTAAGCCAGAGAACTAAAAACTCGACAAGCCCAGCCAACTCTCCATGCAACAGGATTCTACGATGTTCAATCATTTCCAACTCTCTTCTGGAATTAGAGTAATGCAAAACTTTCCTTTTCTGATTCTCCCTCTCAAAACAGAGAAGGAAATAGAGAGCAACTAGGCACCTTTGAGTGTTTACTTCTCTCTCAAATTGTAGATAGTACTGGAGGGCAATAGAACATGTGACTGTTTTTAAAGATCTAAAGATTTTAACAGACAAGATTGCAAATTATAATTGCTTGAAGACTATGGGAAGATTAAATAAAGACTTTTGGATCACATGCAACTGGACCCAGTAAACACAATTTCTTGAAACTTCAAGTCATTTCTCTGCCCTCAAACAGGTGTGCACAATCCTCCAAGGAACAAGTCTCTTACAAGTCCTCCTAACAGTTTGAGTCTCTCTTTACATTTTACCTGAGAATTTTTTTTTATAAGTGGACTTTATCAATTTTCATACACAAAAATTCTTTTTAAGATTCTTCAGCAACCAAACAGTTCACACATGAAGTGCCTTATATATATACACACATATGAACTGTTATCAGCATTTTGATTGTCTCATCTTTTTCAATAAGGTTAAGTTACAAATGACCTTAAAGTGAATTGTTTACTTGATATTATATCTTTGTATTTGTTATTCTATAGACTATTGCTAATAGAGGCAAAAAAGAACTGGTTTTTTTTTGTTTTGTTTTGTTTTGTTTTTTGTGTGGTTAAACTCATATTAGGATATGAGTTTAACCTTACTGAAATATCATAATTATTTATGGGATATTGGAAAGGTTTAGGCACAGATTAGCTTGAGTGGCCTCTGAGATCCTTTTCAAATTTGAAATCTTATTCAGCAACATACTAATAATTATAATAATAATAAAGAAAGAAAAAGCATGATAAATGTGCCTTTATATTTGTATACACATATACATTAACTCATAAAATTATAAAAAATAAAATTCACAATAATTACAGATATTAGAAATATCCTATTTATGTTTGTATTCACTTGACTGGGGAGAGTGGAATTCTTAACAAAATAAAGGATAAAAGTGATCACAAGTGAACAAAACTTGAAGTATTAGAGAGATGTACTAAGAATTAGGACCAAATAACTCTCTAGCCATTTGCTCTCAACGCAGGTAGGCTTGTAAAAACAATTATAGTTACAGGATCCTTAGATCCTTTTACTCTTTTTTAATCTGTTATATTAGGGTTTTTAAACCTTTTTTTTGGTGCCCTCTGGCATTCTGGATAAGCCTGTGGAACCTCTTTTATAATAATAATGTCTTATTGAAAATACCATCAGTCCAAATGTAGCCATAGATAGGACAATAGGGATGGTATGTACTTAATCCTATTCCCACATGATTTAATCTCCTCTACTAGGTCTATATTTTGAAGATTTTTTATTCCATGTTGCTTGAAGAGTAAGTATTGATATAATGACTTTAAAAACAAATACATTTTTCTTAAACTTCTGTGGGTTAGTGTTACCAATGAGCAGTTGTGGGCAATAGTTTGATCTATGATAATGGTTTGGTTCTCAGTCAGTTTATGGGTTGAATTTGTCACGATATTTTTGAGGTATATATGAATAGTATGCGGATTTGTTACTACCTAAAGATAGCTAGATGGTACACTGGATAGAGCACTGGACTTGGAATCAAGAAGATTCATTTCCCTGAGCTCAAATATGGCCTCAGACACTGACTAGCTGTGTGACCCTGAACAAATCACTTAACCCTGTTTGCCTCAGTTTCCTCATCTATAAGATCTGGAGAAGGAAATGACAAACCATTCTAGTATCTCTGCCAAGAAAATCCCAAATGGGGGCATGAAGAGTTAGATATGATTGCCACAATTGAATAAAAACAACAACAAAAAGAAAGTGAGCTTCTGATATATAATTGTAGCTACTATAATTCATATCTTGCCAGTCATATGGTCCATATTGATATAGTATACAGTTTAATAGTTCCCTTTCATAATCTATATTGATCATTGGCAGCCTCTAAAGGATAATCCTTCTATAATTTTAGGTGACTATTATGTGGTCCTGATTTGCCATCATTAATCTTCCTCTTTTCAATAAATAAATCTGTATGACACAGACATTTGTTGAATGATTTTTGCCTATGTATTGTTGGTTGAATTTATAAGAATATTGTCTATAAGAGGTTTTTTGGTTTTATTCTTGGCTCCTAACCATTTCATAGGCTCCATGTGAAGGCAAAGCTCTTTCAATTACATCCAGTGAACCCATTGTTATGTATCAATTTTTACTATTTTTTAGTAAAATTATATTAACTGATTTTTACCAAAAGCACTTCTGTAAGTTTTTTGATGGAAATATTAATATCTTTATAGCCAGCTTATGATAATAGGTGTTCTGTTTTAACATTGTAGAGGCTTTTTGTTAGGATGCTTTCTGAATCATTAGTCTATTTTATAGTTACAAAAACATAAACATATATAAAGACAAGTGTTTGTTGCTTTGTAAGTGTTCTTTGCACAGCTTTTTTTCCTAAACATTTCTAAAAAAAAACTGAACTCATTATCTTACTCTCTAAGCCCTCTTCTTTTCACAAGTTTCCTATTACTTTTTCTTTTTTCATTTAGTAGTATTTTCTTTTTTTTCAGTCACACATAAAGGTAGTTTTCAAAATTCATTTTTATAAGATTTGAATTCCAAATTTTTCTTCTCCCCTCCCTTCCTTTCCTTCTCTCCAAGACAGCAAGCAATCCAATATAGATTATACAAATACAATCATTTAAAATATATTTCCATAGTTGTCATGCTGTGGAGGGAGAGGAGGGGAGGAGGGAAGAAGAACAAAAGGGGGAAACCATGAGAAAGAAAAAACAAAAAAAAATAATGAAAATAATATGCTTCAATATGCATTCAGTTTCCAGAATTCTTTCTCTGGATGTGGATGGCATTTCCCCTTACAAGTCTATTGGAATTGTCTTGGATCACTGAATTGCTTGATCATCACATAATGTTGCTATTACTGTGTACAATGTTCTCCTAGTTTTGTTCACTTCATTCAGTATCAGTTCATGTAACTCTTTCCAGGCTTTTCTGAAATATAACTTGTCTCATCATTTCTTATAGAATGGTATTATCTCATTACATTTATATAATACAACTTCTTCAACCATTCCCCAATTTATGAGCATCCTCTCACTTTCCAGTTCCTTGCCACACCAAAAGGGCTGCTACAAACATTTTAGCACATGTAGGTCCACTGTTGGATCAAAGGTCATGCACAGTTTTATAGTCCTTTGGGCAAATGACACTTAGCTTTGATTTCAGGATGTCAGGAAGATTCTTAAGAAATTCACTCATGGCTTACTTTCCCCTACTTTTATCCTTGATGAATCTTGCCTGGAGGAGACTAAAGTATTTTTTGGGATTGCCTTCTTAATCTTTAGATTCAAACTTTTAAGTATGAAAAGAGGAAAGCCTCCACTTTTCCTTATTTACATTAAAAGTTTGACATTTCGAATGTTGGAGGGGGTATGGGAAAACTGGGACACTGATACATTGTTGGTGGAACTGTGAATGGATCCAACCATTCTGGAGAGCAATTTGGAGCTATGCTCAAAAAGTTATCAAACTGTGCATACCTTTTGACCCAGCAGTATTTCTATTAGGCCTATATTCCAAAGAGATCTTAAAAGAAGGAAAGGGTCCCACATGTGCAAAAATGTTTGTAGCAGCCCTTTTTGTAGTGGCTAGAAACTGGAAACCTGAGTGAATGAATGCCCATCAATTGGAGAATGGCTGAATAAATTATGATATATGAATGTTATGGAATATTATTGTTCTGTAAGAAATGGCCAGCAGGATGATTTCAGAGAAGCCTGTAAAGACTTGATGAACTGATGCTAAGTGAAGTGAGCAGAACCAGGAATTCATTGTACACGGCAACAGCAAGATTATACTATTGAGGAGTGAGAGATACCCTAACAGCAATGGGGTGCTCAGGCTGGTATTGCAGGTTTTTGTGAAAGAATTCGCAGTCCCGAACTCTAAATGAGGTTTCTGGCCAAAAATTGGTTTTATTACACTAAGAAATAACCTCAGAGCAGGCCAGTTCCAGATGGGAATTAACAAAGGTTTGGGCACACAGCTTTTGATTATATATAGGTTTCTATGGCCTGGGGCTAGGGAACAATCTCCAGAAGAATTGAAGGACTAATCAATAATGGGTGGTAATTATGCCCTAGGCCAATATATCCAGATGAATTGTAGGTGGAGATTATTGTGGGAGTTTCCCTTGAGAATCAAATAAGAAGGTGCGGATGCTCCCAATGGTCTGGAGGGGTTGAGATTTAGGGTTTTTCCAACCCAGGTCCACCCTCCCTCCCAAAGATCAGGGGGACACAGTTCTGTGGCTCTTCTTAACAATGAGATAATTCAGGCCCATTCCAATGATCTTGTGATGATGAGAGTCATCTACATCCAGAGGGAGGTCTGAGGGAACTGAGTGTAGGTCACAAGATAACATTTTCACTTCTTGTGTTGTTTGCTTGGATTTTATTTTATCCCCCCCCCTTTTTTTTCTTCAGGTATTTCCATTACTCTATGCTGCTTCTTCAACCCCCTTGCTTTTCATATGACTAAATAGATCTATAAAAGGGAAATAATGTCCCAAGCCTTTGTACTTTGTAAGTAACAGGTTTAGGATTCATAATGGGGTCTTCTGAATTTGAATCTAGGGTGTTTTCAACTACATTAAAAAAAAGAAACAAAGCTGTGTATCTACGAAGTTTAAAAAGTTTGAGAGACAGTTTCTGGAAGTTATTGATTTTATTAATAATGCTACAAAATAATAATTTTATTAATAATATCCATTATTTATAATACCCACAAAATGGCACTCTAGAATACCAAAAATGAATCGTGGTGGTGGACTCAAAGTTTATATGCCCTAGGAAGAGTGGATGTTCCTGAGGGTAACAATCAACTCAGATTGATTAACAATTAAGATAATGAATATTATATTGAGAAGTGGCCGGTTCTAAAGAAGGACTAGAGATGTAACTTTGGATCTTGCCATTTACTTCCAAATCACCCCCAGCCTAGGATAAATCTGGACAAAGAATTTCTATCCCACACCCTAGTCAGAGCTGAACACAAGGGGTGGAGTTTCACTTTGAATTCCTTGTAAAGTTGGGTGGAGTAGTAATACCTAGATTGAAGAAAATGTTAATCCTCTCTGTTATCATCAGTCCTGTTTTTCAGAGACTGAGCCTTGAAATGAAGACTTTAGAAAAAAAGGGAGGACTCTGCATTTCCCCAAATCATTATTAATAATCATTTTTTCTCCTATTTCTACTTCTAGGAGTTCTTCCTCTCAATCAAATATACATGAATGTTCTGACTCTCTCTGAGTCTATAGCTTAAACTACAGATTGTATAAGTAAGCATCAGTATTGGATAGTTCTGCCTGCACATGATAATGTCAGTACAAGATAATTCTGCAGAGTCAGCTTGTTCCTCACTAGTGCCCACTCAAATACTGGGTGGTTGTCAGGGACGTAGTATTTTGCTAGGGTCCATTCACTCCATTCACCAAAGGGGTCTTGTTCAAAGGTGATATTGCTGTTATGATGGCTGCAAAATCTAACCTGGATTTCTCTGGCTGGCTCTCCTGATCTTTTGTAATCTTCAAGGTCAGAGATTCCCCTCCTTCACTTAATAGGGAAAGAAACAAGAAAAGTAAGGACCAAGGTCTGGAGATTCTGAGTGGAAAAAGTCATTAACTAGAAGGAAGGAAGGAAGGAAGGAAGGAAGGAAGGAAGGAAGGAAGGAAGGAAGGAAGGAAGGAAGGAAGGAAGGAAGGAAGGAAGGAAGGAAGGAAGGAAGGAAGGAAGGAAGGAAGGAAGGAAGAGAGGGAGGAAGGAAGCTAGGTAGGAAGAAAGGAAGGAAGGAAGGAAGAGAGGAAGGAAGGAAGCTAGGTAGGAAGAAAGGAAGGAAGGAAGGAAGGAAGCTAGGTAGGAAGAAAGGAAGGAAGGAAGGAAGAGAGGGAGGAAGGAAGAGAGGGAGGGAGAGAGGAAAGAAAGAAGGAAAAAAAGTCATTGAGACCAAAGAAGAGGTGACTGATGCTGACATCATCCTTTTTGTATGTCTACAAATCCAATCCAAGAAGCTCTCCTCTATTAGTCCAGACCATTGGAAACACATGTTCCAGCCTCTCTAAAACACTTTCCTTATATATCATTACTCTTTTCCCCAAAAGTGAGCTCCCAAATGTCCTCCATTTGGAGAGGTTGAATCAGCTGAGTAAGGTGATAGGTTCTGGCATGTTCGAGAAATGGAATCAAAGTTTTCCAACTGTGGTCCCAGAAATTATCTAGTTCTAAACACCCCCACTGTGGTGTCTGTCTTGGAAAGTCAAGACAAAGCCTAACTTAAAGTATCTCTAAGAGGAAGTCAATGTCATCCTAGAGGCAGGAAATGGGATTTAAATTGGTGTTGGGGTAGTATTTGGTGTGTAAGTAAAGAGAGAAGAGTTCTCAATTTTGTAGCCTGAGGTTAAGTGACCATCTGCCATTTACAGATAAGAAAACTGAACACAGTTACAATGTACTAAAGGTAGCTAAGGCAATTCTAATTTGGTACTTTGTCTCTTTGCATATTTAGGCTGTGTTCTGGGAGTAGCATAGTACTTCCCCTGGGGGAATGAGTGATGCCAGATGTTTCACTGATCACTACTCCTGAGAACTTCCTGTTGTATCATTTCAGGGAAAAAAGTCAATTCCATAGCCCTCAATTCAATAATTCACTAATTTTGAAACCTTTCTTAAAATTGGGGAAAAGACTGTTTTGCCCCCTCCTATGACCAAATGTGGTTTGACTTTTTAATTCTCTTCTGGAGAAATTCCCAGCAATCTTTTCCATTTAGTCTCTAGATAGCTCAGCTGTTTTTAATTTATGAGGTACTTCTCCCCCTCCCTCAAATTTGTTGGACATCTTTCTTTCTTTTTAAAAAAATAATAGTATGATCTAAGTGTATGGTGATAGTGTAGGAAAAAAAATACATCAGATTAATTTGTTTTATTTTAATAAGTGTGATCGATGTCATTTCTAATATACTCTCTCAGTTAAACTGCCTCTTTTAAGAAAGAAATAATTGAAAATAGGGACCACAGATGGAATTTTGCTTTGAATTTCTTTTTTTTTAAGAAAAAATAATTTTTAGATGTTTTAGTTCATTTGATGCAACTGAGGAGATGTTTGTGGACTTGCAGACGCTAGATTAAGAAAAGGGAGCCTTGAATTCTCTTCTACCCCTGTGTGATCTTGAACTTTTCTCTCTTTGGATTGTAGTATCCTTATCTACAAAAAGAGGAGCTTATCCTGGATAATCTCTGAGATCCCTAAGATTTTAAAATTCCGTTATTTAATTCACATGGTTGTTATGTATTAGGAAGAGAAGATGCTGATCCTTTATTGAGGGTAAAAGAAAACTATTCACAGAATAGACAGGGCATTCCATTTGTACCTTCTCAATACCAGAAGTTAAGGAACATGTCCAGTGAAGAATTTCAGGAAGAACATGGATGAAATAAACAGGCATGGATGGGTTTGAGCTGCCACCATTGGACAGAGCAGATCCATTTGAGAACTAGGTATAATTCTATGGAAAATGAAGCAGTCCAGTCATGTATTAAAAGACAGAATAAGGATAGCTTGAAAACTGTATTGATGCTTCCTGAAAATAGGTATTAAAAAAAAAAAAAGAATCAGATAGATCCTTTATGGGGCATTTGTGTAAAACATAGACTCCAAGACTTGTATAGGCTATGGGGGTATGAAGGGATTGCAATCTTTATTGGCAAAGGGACTTCTCATACTTAGGAAATCTAGATCTATCAAATATCCAAGAAGGATTCTAAGCTTTCAGTAACATTTATATCTTTGGTAAAGGTGAGACATTTGAACAGGCAGTATATTATCATGGAAAGAATGCTCATCTCAGAATCAGAAGAACTGGATTTGAATCCTCTTCCAATTCTACTTAGGTTACCATGAGCAAGTTCATTTCATGTCTCAGAATCTCAGTTTGCTCAATTGTCAAGCTTGTGCCTGGGAGGAACCTGGGCAAGATTAAAGAATAAGGACTTTGTTTTGCATTGAAAATATTTCCCTAAAGTCTCTCCGGAAATCATTACAAAATGAAATAAGCAATATACCCTCCCAATATATGCAGGAAAACTATATAGAATGACTACAATAGTGAAATGAATAAAATGAAGTCAAATGCTGTGGAATTATATAACAATTGAACAAACCTCAAGAAGGAAAATGCATCTCTCTCCCTTTCTTGGAGAGGTGGACAACCATGAATGTGATATAGCCTGTACTGTCAGATTCAGTCTCTGTTTTGGCTTTTACTTAATTTTTGGTTTTATTTAACTGTTTTACTTTGTTAATGCCTAAGTTATAAACTTACAATTTAATTACACCAATTAATGCAATGATCAATTGTGACTCTGGAGGACAGATGATGAAACATGCTAGGAAATAAGCCTACTAGTGCCTACTATATGCCAGACATTATGGTAAGTACTTTTCAAATATCTCATTTGATCATCACAACAACCACTGAAGGTGGGTGTGATTCCCATTTTATAATTGGGGAAACCAAGGCAGAGGTAAATAAAGACATAGCTAGTAAGTATCAGACACTTAAACCTGGAATTCAACACATTCCACCTTTAGAAGCTAGTCTACTTTACTAGCTTTAGATGACTTTTGAGGTTCCTTCTCATTCCAAATCTCTGACACTAGAATCTCTCTTTTTCAGTTCAGTTCAGTTCAGTTCAGTTCAGTTCAGTTCACCTCTGTTCTCTGTTGCCTAAACATTCTGTGAACTAAGCCATCTTCATTCCTAGGCTCAAAGAGGTATGGGATCTAAAAAGTAGGTGTTAAACATAAGGCCTGAGGCCAAATGTGATCTGCAACACTCCAGAGAGATTAAGAAATATTCATAAAAAGAAATGAAAATACAATAAATTATAATTAATATTACATTAAAAAAAAAACAAACAAACCCAAACAAGATGTGGCCCACAAGGATCTATATGTAAGGTTTGGGAGTCCTATTTCCATTTGGGTCAAACACCACTGGCCCAGAGTATCCCACCCTGTGGCTTTTGCATATCTCAGTTCTGAGAAGCCTACTAACTACTTCAACTCAAGGAATCTTATCCTGTTCAGATAATAGGAGCTCACATTTAGATAGTGCTTACTACATGCCCTTTACAATCATTATCTCTTTGGATCCCGACAACAATCCTGAGAGATAGGTGATATAATGATGCCCATTTTACAGATGGGGAAACTGAGGCAGAGAGGGATTAAGTGACTTGCTTACAGTTAAGATCTGAGGCAAGATCTGAACTCAGATCTTCCTGTCTCTAGACCCAGTTTGAAGTGCTTTATTCATTTACCCAGCTGCCTTGGACTTTTGAACTCCTATTGCTCTGGCTACCCACAAAATGATTAGAAATATAATTTTTCTCATATATTTATTCATTCAATTAACATCTATTGAATGCTACTATGGATGTTGTACTACAAAAAGTTTTTTCCACTGTCCTTTTTGAAGGCAGTGGTAATTTTTGGACTCATTTGTATTTCCTACAGCTAAGGGTCTTGTCCATTATAGGTGCTTAATAGGTATGCTGAGACAATCAGTCTCAACCCAGCATTAACTCAGGGTGGCTGTGAGGATCAAATTAGAAAATGTTGGTAAAGCACTTAGCATGGTACCTGGCATGTAACAGGTGATTAAAAACAAATGTGTATTCCCTTTCCTTCCCTATTAGTATGGAAACTCTTAAAGGCAGGGACTATTTCAGTTTTGTCTTTGCACTCCCTGGATATTGTCTGGCACCCAACAGGCATTTGGTTGGTTGGTTGTTCTTCTTCTTTCTTGAAGAGGACCACTATGAGCTCAGAATGCTCTGCCACAGGTCAGACACAAATAGTCCCTATGAACATTTCAGTTGGAATCTCTAATTTTGCACATTTTGCTTTTCTTCTGGGCTAATTCAATTCTGCTGCTCATAGAGCACAGCACCTTCTTTGATGAAGGAGGGAATGCCATGCTGGATGGTCCTGTGCCAGGATCTCCCAAATCATACAGCTGATTCTAAAGTTCTTAAGAAAGACTTTGAGAATGTCCTTGTATCGCTTTTTCTGACTACCTTGTGAGTGCTCGTCCTATGTGAGTTCTCTATAACATAATCTTTTTGACAAATGTGCATTTGGCATTTGAACAACAAGATCAGTCTATCAGAATTTTTCTCTTTGCAGTAGAGTTTGAACGCTTGGCAGTTTAGTTTGAGAAAGGACCTCAGTGTCTGTTATCTTATCCTGCAAGCTGATCTTTAGAATCTTTCTAAGACAATTCAAATGGAAGTGATTCAGTTTCCTGGCAAGTGCTGGTAGACCATCCAGATTTCCCAGGTATACAAATAATAAGGTCAGAACAACAGCTCTGCAGACCTTCAGTTTGGTCATCAGTCTAGTATCTGTGTCCCACACTAATAAATGCTTGCTGAATTGAATTGAACTGCTAGTTAATGAATTGAACCCTTGAATAAATCCTGAAAGTGATCTAGAATTTGGGATCCAAACCAACATTGAGTAAACCACTTGAAATCAGGTGAAATTCATCTTCCTAGGAATTCATTGATAAGCCTGTGTTCCTGAAACTGAACTGTCCCCTGTAGAGTTAGAGGGAATGGGGGGGGGGGTGGATTGGAGCTGATTATTTATTTTTTTAATTATCCTCAGGGATTGGGCAGCTATATGGTTTCTTAGGCATAGAGCAATACGCATGGGACAGGAGAACTCATCTTCCTGAGTTCAAATCTGGCCTCAGACACTGACTACCTGCGTTACTCTGCGCAAGTCACTTAAGCCTGTTTGCCTCAGTTTCCTCATCTATAAAATGAGCTGGAGAATAAAATAACAAACCTCTCTGGTATTTTTGCCCAGAAAACCCCAAGAATTGGACATGACCAAAAAAAAAAAAAAACCTAAACAAAGTTATCCTCTGATTGAGCCCCTTAGAAGAGAACATGGGCAAGAACTACTAGATCAATTAGGTGCCTTAATTTTCAAAGTATTTTCATATACATAAATTTGATTTGAAGCTCATAATATTCCTGTGAGGTATTGAGATAGATGTTATTACCTCACATTAGATAAAGAAGTTGAATTTTAGAGAGTTTAAGTGATTTGTTTAAAGTTACACACAGCCAATTGCAAAGACATCACTATAAAAAACAGAACTCCAGTTTCTTCCTAATCTGCCACTTTGCCTTTCGATTGTGAGGTCCATGTTCTTTTTGTGCACATTTTCAGATGCTACCTGTTCTTTGTATATTCATTGGAGCCTGGCAGATTTGGTATTCCAGGATACATTATTTGTGTCACAAATTCTAACTTTTAGCTTTATTGTAGAAAAACATTGCTCCATCCCCTCCCCCATTCCATTCTTTTATTGTCAAGCTCCAAAATTGTCCTGTTTTCTGTTAAATAGTAGTAAGAGAGGTTGATTATAATATTGCAAGACAATAGAATAACTTCTTTTGGGGTGTGAAATATTAATAGATTAGTTTAATGAAGAAACAAGAAACTCAGAGGAGTTGTATGCAGGATATAGAACTGAAGATTCTGGTCTGGTTGGCTCAGACTCCATTGGAGTCTGGAGACTAACTACTGAGAGTTTATTAAGTAGCCTATAGGTAGAGGAACATTATAATAGAATAAAAGTAGCATTGGCATAGAAGTCAGATATTTGAGCTTTGGTTTCACCTGGATCTCCATTGTACTGTGGGATCCAGGACACCGGTTTTCTTGACTTGGACTAGATGAATTCTAAGTCAGCAGTGTGGCAAAAAGATCACTAGACCAGAGTTCAAATCCCATCTCTGTAGCCTTCTGTGTGCTTGATTGGGAGCAAGTCACAAAATCTTTCAGAGCTTCAATATTTTCATTTGGAAAATAGGGATGATAATTTCCTGGGAGGTATGGTGATTTAGCAGATAGAAATTGGTATCCAAGACAAAGAAAAAGTGGTTTGAGTTTTCTCTCTGCTTCTGAGAGACTTTGGTAAGTCATTTAATATTCTGGTGTCTTAAGGCTTTAATTTGCTGGACAGCTAGAGGTAACTAGGTAGCCTAATGGGTATTGCACTGAGCTTGTAATCAGGAAGATCTGACTTCAAAAGTAGTCTCTGATGCTTCCTAAGTATAGGAACTGAGCAAGCCATGTGACCTTTGTTTGACTCAATTTTTTCAACTGTAAAATGGAATTCAGAAAAACACTCACCTTCCAGGGTTGTGAGAATGAAATAAGATAATATTTGTACTATGCCCAGCACATAGTACGGACTTAATAAAATGCTCATTGCCTCTCCTCCTTTCCTTGAATTGATTTGTGTTGATGGAAGGAGTTTCCTCATGGAGAGTTCTCTAAGCCAATGAAATCAAAAGTCCAGTCCAAAAGAAAAAGAAAAAAAAAAAAAAAAGAATGTTGTGAGGCTCAAATAGTAAAATGCTTTGTAGACCTCAAACCTCTACATTTGTGTCAGCTGTGAATGAATGCTAAGTACTGTGGATATAAATACAAAATAAAGTTTCTTAGAGTGCCAAGACTGCAGCCAGAAAGACTTCTTTTCCTGAGTTCAAATCTGTCCTTACACACTTAGTAGCTGTATGACCCTAGTCAAATCACTTAACCCTATTTGTCTCGGTTTCCTCATCTGTAAAATGAATTGGAAAAGGAAATGGCAAACTGCTCCAGTATCTTTGCTAAAAAAACCCCCAAAAGGGATCATAAAGAGTTCTTCACAACTGAACAATAGAAAACAGAGTTCCTGAGTCAAGAAGCTTATATTTTAGGAAAAGTAGGAGAGACTCCAAGAAGCTGTAGCATCCATAGGGGGCACCCCCAGTATACCTTTTGGGCAGTCAGACTAAACCAGGTAGAAGATAACTCATTGGTGAGTGAGGGAAATATATATCCCAAGTATGGGGAGACTTCTTATAGTGGAATGGGTAGATGAGAACAATTGTTCCAATGGCCATGAAGGCGCTTAAAGCTTGCTCAGACATTTAAGACACTAGAGTCACCCACTGTATCCTGGAACACTACCAGTCATTCTGTCTTTTGTCCAGCTACTGGACTCCATGATTCTGGAAGAAAGAGGGAGGTTGATGACTTTGTGCAACTCTACCTCACTGAAATTCAATTTAAGTGTGAGTCAAAAAGTTCAGTTGAGAAGGAACTCTTTGTGACCCCATTTGGGATCTTCTTGGCAAAGATTCTGGAGTGATTTGCTATTTTCTTTTCCAGCTCATTTTATAAATGAGAAAACTAAGGTTAAAAACACTATTTTGGTCAGAGGAATCCCAGAGGTGCTGATTGAAGACACAATGGAGTCAATAGATGAAAAGCAATGGTAAAATTAGTTGAATTACAATTTCCATAATAAGATGCAGAGCAAAGGGAAAGTGCTGTGGGGGTGACAGACTGGGTAGGGTGTGAAATGTTATCCTTGATCTGGGGCCAGCTAAGTATAGTGTGGGCTGGGTGAGTTTGTGATCATTCATGCACTCACTCACCAGTTTTTTGGGGGGCAGGTGGAAGGGGAAGTTCTAAAACTGAATGGATCAAATGCTCCCAGGCGTGCTTTGGACTTTGGAGGTCCTGTCATTGTTATCATCCTTTTTTAGCTCTAATGGACTATGATTTGATGGTGTGTTAGGAGGCAGAATACTGTAAATAGTCTTTCCTTCATTTGGCCAATGGAAAATTCAAGTAAGATAACTACACATTATTATTTAATAATTCATTCATGACACAGATCAAATCAGTCCTCCTCCCACCCCTTTTTAAAAATACTCCCCTTGTCCTCACCCCAAGATCAATCCATCTTAATGTTATCTGTTAAGATACCAATCTTATAACAACTTTTCTCAACAACCTTAATATTTTGGGTTGAGACAAGCCTGCCTAGTATAGGGAGTCAGACTCAGTTTTAAAATAACAATGAAACATTTTGGGGTATATAAAATTCAATGCAAAGAAATTTACTTAACAAGGGAAGATTTTTCAAAGGTACAATCACTGATTAAAGTGGACAGGCTTCCCTGTTTCTGTATGGGCAATTTCCAATTACCCAGTTTCATGACTTTGGTGACATTCTTGCCTTTTCCCTCTCCTTTAACTTCCTTTAACATTTCCTTTCTCTTTCCTTTAACATCAACTAAGTTTTATCAGCTCTGTCTCCATAATATCTCCTGTTTCCACCCCCTTCCTCCCACTCATAATAATAACTAGCATTTATATAGTGTCTATTATGTGCAGGCACTAACTGCTTTGCAAATCACATAACAACCCTAGGAGATAGGTGCCATTATTATTTGTATTTTACAGTTGAGGAAACTAAAGTAGAAATGAAATTAGTTGCCCAAGATCACACATCTAGTGTCTAAAACATAAAGATTTTCCTGACTCTCTAGCCCTAAAGCTGTATCTGCTGAACCATCTAGCTGCCTCACCAAAACTGCACTAATTTAGAAGCTTATCATTACATTCTTGAACAACTGACACTCTTCTGGTTTCCCCTTTCTCCACACAATTTTCCACAAAGGTGTCAGAATGTTCTTACCAAGACATGGGACAGACTCAACTCAAAAGCATGGAATCCCTGTGGCTCTCTATTGCCCAAAGGATGAAATACAAACTCTCATCCCTGGACTTTAAGAGCATCCACAGTGTGTCACCAGCCATCCTTTTCCATCTTATTTTGCATTGTGCCCTTCGTGTACTTCGTGTTTCAGCCAAGCTGGACATGGCCAGCATCATATTCTATTGCTTGTTTCCATCTATTAGCGTAGCTTGTTCCCTGTGCTTGGGATAGTCCCTTGCCCTCAAGAAGCTTACATTTTCATGGGGAAAGATAATACATAAAAGGAAACTAAAGGGACAGCTAGATTGGGCAGTGGATAGAGTGCCAGCCCTGAAGTCAGGAAGACTTAAGTTCAAATCTTGTCTTAGACACTTAAAACTTCCTAGCTGTATGACCCTGGGCAAGTCACTTAACCCCAATTGCCTCAGCAAAAAAAAAAAAAAAAAAAAGAAAGGAAACTAAAAAGTGGGGAGAGGGGAGGCAAGGGAGAAGGAGGAGGTACACACATCACATATAGCAAAAGAAATCTAGAGAGAAAGAGAAAATCTAGAGAGTGGCTGGCTCACCACAACTGCACTAATTTAGAAGTGACTAGCTATGGCATTTTTTTTTTAAATGGAGGTTATCTGTCTACATGTTGTATTTCCTTGGTTGTTATTTTTTATTTTTTTATCCCCAGTGCCTAGTGCAGTGCCTTGTACACAGCAGGTGTTTAATACTTGCTGAATTGAATCAAGCCCCTTCCTTCCCCTCTCCCCCCCCCCTTCATACTTGGCAGATGAACCAAGGGTTGGGACAGGATGAGCCTCAGATGGAGAAGGCCTGCAGAGGAGCTCAGGCTCTGGGGGTTTTGCTCTTTGTTAGAGAAGAATTGCTTTCATTAACCAGTTTTGTTTGCTCAGGAAGGATGATCCAGCCATGTTTTCCATCTTCAGAGGCTGGATTCTTGCAAATGGGGCAGTGGCAAGATCTGGCATGGGAAGGCAAAATTTTTTGGCCCTGGAGATAGCCAAGTCCGCCAAAATAACAATAACAATCATAGTGGCATCTGGTTGGTCTAGTCAGTGCGATTTCCTTCCTTCCAGGAACTCAGAGCATTTGTGCAGACATTACCTCATGGATCTTTCCCCCTAGGGAGGAAACTAAACATCACCTATTATTATCCCAAATAGAATATGAAGAAACTGAGGTAATGAGAGATTAAATGGATTGTCTCAAGAAACTGGGCTAATCAGAGGTTGTAATTGGGACTCCTGCCTCCCAGGACTGGTCCTCTGGCCTTTGAGACCGCACTGACCACAAGCATTCACTCCAGCCTCACCTTGCGAGCTATTTGCATCCCCATCCGTGAGATATGCATCTGTCATCCCAGCTGATGCTTAGTCATGCTTAATGCAAAACCTCAAACTAAAGGCCTTTATCAATCTATGTCAGTGTATCTCTAACTGGGAATTGTGGGCATGTTGCCAAAGGGTTGCACAGACTGAATGCTTTTATCCTGACCTCCCCAGAGTAGTGGGAATCATCAGGATGGATCAGGCTGGCTGGCTGCTTTACCATGTTTCTCATGGAGCCGCTGCATCTTAGTGGGGGTCCCTTAGTGGGGGCTCTGGGTCTGGTTACCAACTTGGTAGGATTTTGAAGCTCAGGTTTACACAGTTACTTTAGGGAGATTAGGCAGGGAATCTATTTAAACTAACCAAGCTCCCAAGAGACTAATCTAGAGATCAAAATGCCAGCTTATTAATTGTAGGGGGACAGGAATTAGGCTTGGTGATCTGCTCACCTGCTAGCTAGACCCACTCTGAAGGCCAGACTTTAGGTGAGAAGGAGGAGGAGGGAGAGTGACAATAGCACCAGAGCAAAAAGATTTGGATGATAAAACTCAAAGTAGTATTTTCATTAAAAAACTGGGGAGAAGCTTGTGTAAGGAAAGTAGGGATGGTATGAGACCCAGGGAGAAGAACTGAAACAGGTTAGAGTCTATTTATAAAGAGTAACACCAAAGCACTGTGCTTAAGGGAAGAATTGGGAGCTCTGAAAGGAGTGGAAAAATCTATTTTCTTGAAATCTCAGACAAACTGAAGGGAATAGAGAGGCTCTCAAAAGATGAGTAGGTTCTAAGTAAGCTGCTTCAGACAGCTGGTCAGGTCCTGTGGAAACCATTGGCAACCTCAGACAGGCTTCAGTTTCCTGGCACTCCCTCTCCTGATTTCTCTGGCTCTGGCCCACACCTACTTTTGATGAAACTTTGGGAACTTAGTTAAACAAAATCCCAATCTTTCCCCCTTTACAGACAACTCCCAGATATTCACTTCCCACCCAAACAAAGAGACTTTAGAATGTCTGGTGGAGGGTAGGACTTATAGTGACTTAATAAGTCAGGAGGCAGAGCATACCTGTCTTTTCCATTTCTCCACTGCAGCAATGAAGTTCTCTGAACCGATGTGTCTTCTTCAGCATTTCACTGATGGACTTGTAGAAAAAAGCTTGGATTGAGAGATAACTCATAAACAAAAGCTAGGAGGGGTTTGCTACAGCTATGACTTTTTAAAAATGAAATTTTATTTAATTTTCAGATCAGAATTCTTTCTCTTACTTTTCTCCTCTCCTATTAAGAAAACAAGGGGAAAAAATGACTACAAACATGTATAGTCAAGAAAGGATGGCCTACTCTCAGATCTGTGCAGAAGGAAGGAATTTATAGCCAAAGAAGAATTAGAGTACATTATAAAATGCAAAAATGGATAATTTTTATTATATTAAGTTAAAAAAGATTTTATACAAACAAAAGCAATGCAGACAAAATTAGAAGGGAAGTAGAAAACTGGGAAAAAATGTTTACATCCAAGGGTTCTGATAAAGGTCTCATTTCTAAAATATATAAAGAATTGGTCTAAATTTATAAGAATACAAATCATTCTCCAACTGATAAATAGTCAAAGGATATGAATACACAATTTTCAGATGAAGAAATTAAAACCATTTCTAGTCATATTAAAAAATGCTCTAAATCACTATTGATCAGAGAAATGCAAATTAAGACAACTCTGAAATACTGCTATACACCTCTGAGATTGGCTAAAATGACAAGAAAAGATAATGATAAATATTGGAGGGGATGTGGGAAAACTGAACTTAACCAAGTATTCTGAAGAGCAATTTGCAACTATACCCAAAGGGCTTTCAAATTGTATATACCCTTTGCTCCAGCAGTGTCTCTACTGGGCTTGTATCCCAAAAGATCATAAAAAAGGGAAAAGGACTCACAAATGCAAAAATATTTCTAGCAAGGAAATGGAAACTAGGTGGATGCCCATCAGTTGGAGAATGGCTGAATAAGGTATGGTATATGAATGTTATGGAACATACTTGTTCTATAAGAAATGATCAACAGGATGGTTTCAGAAAGGCCTGGAAAGACTTGTATGAACTGATGCTAAGTGAAGTGAGTAGAACCAAGAGAACATTATACACAGCAACAACAAGATATACACATATACATATACATATGTATACCTATATGTTTGCTGAGGCAATTGGGGTTAAGTGACTTGTCCAGGGTCATAAAGCTAAGCACTGTTAAATGTCTGAGATCACATTTGAATTCAGGTCCTCCTGACTTCAGGGCTGGTGCTCTATTCACTGCACCACCTAGCTGCCCCCATTTGCATATATTTTTGAAAATTAAAAGCTATTATTAAAAAAGAACACCCCCCCCAACCCAAATATATATAGTCAGACAAAAAAATCCCTGTATGGGGCCAGGCCCAATCCCCTTCATCTTCAAAAAACAAAACAAAACAGAACAAAACATGTCTCAATCTGCACTCTGAGTTTATGAGTAGGTAGCATGTTTCACCCTGAGTCTTCTGAAATGGAGATTGCTCATTGTATTGATTAGTGTTACTAAGTCTTGATTTTCTTTCTTTCTTTCTTTTTATGCTGAGGCAATTGGGGTTAAGTGACTTGCTTAGGGTCACACAGAAGTCTTGATTATCTTTTACAACATTGTTGTTACTGAATAAATCATTTTGGTTCTGTTTCCTACACTTTGCATCAGTTCTAATACAAGTCTTTCCAGGTTTCTCTACAACCATCTCCTTCCCTGTTTCTCACAGCATAATAGTATTCCATCACTTTCATATACCATTACTTGTTCAGTCATTTCCAAATTTCTGGACACCCCCTCAGTTTACAATTCTTTATTAAGTGTTTTTGTACATATGGGTCCTTTTCTTCTTTTTTTGATCTCTTTGGGGCATCAAAGATAGGGGAGGAAGAAGAGAATAAGCATTTATAGAGTACCCACTATGTGCCTGATATTGTGTTAAGCAATTTACAAACCTTATCTCCTTTGGTCCTCACAACAATCCTTTGAGGGAAATGCTATTGTTTCCCTCCTTTTCTAATTGAGGAAGTTGAGGCAGATAGAGGTGAAGTGACTTCTTCAAGCTCATTAGCTATCTGAAATTAGATTTGAATTATTACTGATTGCAGATGCAGCTTTCTATCTCCTGGGTCATCTAGCTGCTTCCACCAACCCAGTAGACTGCTACTACTGGATTTACTGGGTCAGAGAAGAGACATGGAGCTAATAATATGGAACTAAGACTTTTGAATAAAGCAACCAAAATCCATTTTATTTCCTTCGAAAAGACTGACACAGTCTGACCTGGGCCTTTGAGTCCCTGCAGGCTAGGAGGTCTGGGGAAGTCCAGGGCTCATATAATCAAATGGGTCAGTTAGACCATACCCTGACATTACCTTACAGACATCCCTATATTAGGATGGCCTCCTTAATTCCATTCACTTTAGGGTTTTTGCTAGACAGGTATCACCTCACATCAGCCCACAACCTATTTCAACTCTGTTCTTTTTTCTTTTCTTATTAAAAAGAACTTTTCTAATTTTCTTTCCAATAATTTTTTCCCTAACAAAAGTCTATATGACATGTAGAATGGATGTTTGAGTAACTTAAGCAGGCATCTTCTTTGATGAATTCTTGATATTTTTTTTTTTTAAATTGACCACATGTTGAAAGAAACATTAGGTTAGGTCTTTGGAGAATGTATGCTCCGTGATGAACGGCCATGATTTCTTTTTTCTTTTCTTTTCCTTCCTTCCTTCCTTCCTTCCTTCCTTCCTTCCTTCCTTCCTTCCTTCCTTCCTTCCTTCCTTCCTTCCTTCCTTCCTTCCTTCCTTCCTTTCTTTCTTTCTTTCTTTCTTTCTTTCTTTCTTTCTTTCTTTTTTGTCTTTGAAATTTCAATGCTATGTATAATCTATATCAGATTGCTTGCCATCTCAGGAAACAGAGTAGGGAAAGATGGAGGGAGAAAAATTTGGAGCTCAAAATCTTTCAAAAAATATCTTTATGTGTAATTAGAAAAAATAAAGCACTATTTGAAAAAAAAGAAACTTTAGTGCCTAATATTTTGTGCATGTTTAATAACTGTTGAATTGAATTGAATTGAATTTAGTGGCTTTAGTCCCAGCTCTGTCACTAAGCTGCTGTGTGACCTTGAATAGGTAAATTTCCTTCTATGGTTTTCAATTTCTCTCTCTCTCTCTCTCTCTCTCTCTCTCTCTCTCTCTCTCTCTCTCT
>JAJPUD010003318.1:209143-256624 GCA_023553655.1 Myrmecobius fasciatus | reverse complement strand
GCTGGGAAAACTGGAAACTAGTGTGGAAGAAATTAGGGCTTGACCCACATCTAACACCACATACCAAGATAAGATCTAAATGGGTTCATGATCTGGATATAAAGAGTGATTTTGTAAACAAGTTAGAGGAACATAATATAGTTTACCTCTCAGACCTGTGAAGATGGAATAAATTTATGTCCAAAGAAGAACTGGAACTCTTAATTGAAAACCAGATAGATAACTTTGACTATATTAAGTTAAAAAGTTTTTGTACAAACAAAATCAATGCAGACAAGATTAGGAGGGAAGTAATAAATTGGGAAATCATCTTTACATTTAAGGGTTCTGATAAAGGTCTCATCTCAAAAATATATAGAGAATTGTCTCATATTTATAAAAATTCAAGCCATTCTCCAATCAATAAATGGTCAAAGGATATGAACAGACAATTTTCAGAGGATGAAATTAAAGCTATTTATAGTCATATGAAAAGGTGCTCCAAATCACTGTTGATCAGAGAAATGCAAATCAAGACAGCCCTGAGGTACCACTTCACACATGTCAGATTGGCTAAAATGACAGGAAAAGTTAATGATGAATGTTGGAGGGGTTGTGGGAGGGCTGGGACACTGATGCATTGTTGGTGGAGCTGTGAACGGATACAGCCATTCTGGAGAACAATTTGGAGCTATGCTCAAAAAGTTATCAAACTGTGCATACCCTTTGACCCAGCAGCATTTCTATTGGGCTTATATCCCAAAGAAATCATAAAGGAAGGAAAAGGCCCCACATGTGCAAGAATGTTTGTGGCAGCCCTTTTTGTAGTGGCTAGAAACTGGAAATTGAATAGATGCCCTTCAATTGGAGAATGGCTGAATAAATTATGGTATATGAATATTATGGAATACTATTGTTGTGTAAGAAATGACCAGCAAGATGATTTCAGAGAGGCCTGGAGAGACTTACATGAACTGATGCTGAGTGAAATGAGCAGAACCAGGAGATCATTATACACGGCAACAACAGTACTATATGACGATTAATTCTGATGGACATGGCTCTCTTCAACAATGAAATGTTTCAAACCACCTCCAATTGTTCACTGAAGAAAGCCATATACACCCAGAGAGAGGGATGCGAAATGTGGACCACAACATAACATTCTCATACTCCTTGATTGATGTTTGCTTACATTGTGTTTCCTTTATCTGATGTATCGTTTGTGTAGATAAGATTTTTTCTTGCACAACAATGATAAGTTTGGAAATATGTATACATATATTCGATTTGCCAATATTTTAACATAATTAACATGTAGTGGATATCCTGCCATGTAGGGGAGGGGTGGGGAGTTGGGGGGAAAAATTTGTAACGGAAAGCTATGTAAGGGTTATTGTTGAAGAATTACCCACACATATGTTATGCAAATAAAATTTAAAAAAATTTCCTTATGATTTATTATCAGTAAATGTTTGACTTGTATATATATTTTACATATCCATGTATCCAAGGTCATCAAAAATTTCTTGAGCAAAGTGTAAAGTATCTGAGGCCACATTTGAACTCAGGTCCTCCTGACTTCAGGGCTGGTGCTCTATCCATTACACCAACTAGCTGCCCCTAATATATCTTATCTATACACATTCCACACTTCATTCTGATGTAACTTGACAGGGCCTATCTAATCAATCAGTAGTCAGCATTTGTTTAATGCTGACTATGCCAGACAGAGTGCTTTAAGTGCCGACATACAGTGAGAGTCAGGAACCATGTTTTTGCCTCTCACTGTATCTCATGGGATAGTGGATCTCAGAGCACTGGATATAGGGGAAGAAAGATCTGGCCTTGAGTCCTGCCTCTGACATTTATAAGCCATGTGGGTTACCATGAGCAAGTCCCTTGACATTTGACTCAGCTTCCTTATCTGCAATAGGGAAACAGTAAGATACAAATGGAAGGAGTACTGGCTTTGGATCTAGAAATCCTGGGTTCAAATATCAGCTCTGCTGCTTAGGATGTGGCTTTGGCTAAGTCATTTAATGTATTTCAGCCTCAGTTTCCTCATCTGCAATGTTGGTACCTCCCAACTCTAAACCTATGAGCCTATGATACCACTTACATGATATTTCCATCGGACTAATGTTGTTCTTGCCTGTTAGATAGTTTTAAAGTTGCTGGTATCCTTCTCCCTTCTCTTAACCCATTCTCTTCTCATCTTGGATGAGCCCACCACCACCAGAGTCCTCTCACTAGGGAATATCCCCAGCCAAGGCTATTCCTCCTGGAGCCTTCATTTTGAGGAGATGCAAGGCTGGCCTGCTTCCCAATTTTGTTCAAGACATCCTCTGGACTTCACTACTTTTCCACCTTCCCCCAGGCTTAGCACATTTAATGATACATAGAAAATATTTACATATTTAATAATAGCTTTGTGACCCTGGGCAAGTCTCTTAACCCTAATTACCTCAGCAAAATATATATAATAATCCATATTGAATTTCACATTAGTATGTCATTAAATTCACAAATGCCTGAAATCTCTATAATTTGATCAGTGTGAAAAACTACAGGGTAGGGCTTCCTTCCTACCCCCCAAATTATAGATTATTATATACATGTATATATATAATACAGCCCATCTGAGACTTAGTAGGAAGGTCCCAAGGAGTTTCCAGATGTACGGAAAAGTTTATGACTTATTTAGTACTAAACAAAAGCCAAAGGTGTGATTTAAATTCAGGTCTTTCTGACTGCCACCCAAGTACTACTCTGTTTGTCTATTTTGCAAAATACTTTTTGTCTCCTATTGCAAAATTACTAACTGACAAAATGGGTATAATTTCAATTAGAGACAATTATTAGGGATAGAGATTGGGCCTGTGATTTCATTGGTCGAGAGAATTTCTGGGTGGGAAAATTCTTTCTACTAATGTAGGTTGGCACCTTCTCTGTAAGTAACTGAGTCTTTGATTGTTGTTCCAAGTGCTGAGAGATTAAATGATTGCCCAGGGTCACAAACACAGTATGTGTCAGAAGCTGGACTTTAGCCCAGGTCATCGTGGTTCCAAGCCTGCGCTTTAAACCACACTGCATCTCTCTTTACATTTGTTAAACGCTATTTCTTTGCTAGGTGCTGGGGCTACCAAGACTAAAGTGAAACATTGCCTCCAATTATTGGAAGATGCAATATTTTAGACTTTAAGATGATTCAGAGAGGGATAGAAGGCCAGAAAGGGCTTTGCATTTGGAGATGGTCCCTGGCTGAGTCCTGAATGTAGTTCTTGAGTCCAAATAAAAGCCATGTAATAAAATTTAATCTTGGCTATGTTACTTCTTAGGTGTGGGACATTTTTCTTCCTCACTTTCCTCATCTGTACAATGAAATTCTTACTAGATAATCTCTATGATAGGTTTAAAGTCTATAATAGTATAATCTTATCTAAGTTCTAAATATTGCTGATTCTGATATTGGTTTTTTCACAGTTTTCACAGTTCTCACAAAACTTAATCTAATTAGGAGATATGACACCTACACAGGTCTCAATAGTATGAAATAATATGGTGCTACATGCATTAGGAAGGTCCAAGAAAGATGCTGTGTTAAGGTCCAAGGTATAAAAGCTTATCCCCAAGAATTGTATCACCTTCCTGGTTAAACAGTACTGAGACACATTCATTTATTTTTTATGCATTGATTAGATGTCTATCCCTACAATGAGTATCCCACCCACCCTTCCTTAGCTTGCAGTCACTTCTTTTACCCATTTCCATTCAGGTGACCATGAAACTTTTAAGATGTCTGATCCAAAATGATGGGACAATAATCAGATCCCTTGCCAAAATGAAGTTGGTATAAGTCATCCTGGTTCATGGTCTTTTTGTTCTCCTTTACTCCTCCTTCTTTCTTTCCAAACCCATGTAAAAGTTTCCAGTTTTTGTAATTCTACCTTCATAATTTCTCTTGCTTCTATCCTCTTGTACAGCTGCCTCTTACCTGGACTATTGCAAGAATTTAAGAATTAGTTACTTTGTCTAATATGCATCCTTTTTACATCTACTAAGCTGATTTGTTTCAAGTATAGATCTTAAATATATTGCTTTTTTCCCCAATAAACTCCAGCATTTAAAACCATTGCCACCTGGCCTTAACTTACCTTTGCAGTCTTTATTTACATCCTTGTTTTGCGTTAGTCCATTCCAGAAAAGCTGACTTTCTTGCTCTTCCTCAAACACAACACTCCATCTCTCATCTCTGTGCCCTAGTTTTTGCCCTTGATTTTGCCCTGGCTTTCTCTTGATCTCTAGCACATAGTAATTAGTTAATGGGGCAGCTAGATGGCACAGTAGATAGAGTGCCAGTCCTGGAATCCAGAAGATCCATTGATGTTTGAGAGTTCAAATTGGACTTCAGACACTTACTCGCTGTGTAGACAAATCACTTAACCCTGTTTGTCTCAGTTCCTCATCTGTAAAGTGACCTGGAGAAGGAAATATGGTAAAGCATTTAAGCATTTTTGCCAAGAAAGCCCCAAATGAGATCATGAAAAGTTAGACATGATTAAAACATATCATAGCTGGCTTATTCATGCAAAGATGGTCTAAATATGGAGTCTTTCCCAGGAAAAAGGTTTGTCTTAAGTATTCATTGGTATTGTCCTGCTTAACTGAAAGCTAATTTTTAGTAGTCCTGAAAGCTATTGCTTTGATCTTTCTCAAGCGATATTAAACTAGAAGAAAGACTTTTTCTCCTGTACTCAAGTCTAGGGAAGCTGTAGCTCCTCCTAATAACCATAAATGTTTTTTAACTTTGCAGTAATGCCATGATGGACCTGCTGGTCGAGTTGTGCCTCCAGAATCACCTAAATCCAGCCCACTATACTCTGGAGCTCAGGTCTTTAGAGACCCAACAACCTTTGAGTTTTAAGCCAAATACTTTAATAGGGACCCTTGATGTACACACAATATACTTGAAGGAAAAAGTCCCTGAAGACAAGAGCAAATCAGTTCTCCAAAAGGTACCTGAGGTAAGTTGGGTAAAAAGTTCGAATCCTGTCCCTAAAGTTGCCTCTTATGGACAAAGTTTATTGCTTTTTCAATTCCTGGAAATGGAGACAGTATTGTCATCATTATTATCAACCCTGATCACAATGATATATTGAGATAATGTTTGTAAGGGACATGATGAAGGCAAAAGCCTTTTATTTTATGCACCATTCAAAAAAAAGGGGGAGTAGTTAAACATCAAGATTCCTAAACTTCTTTCCCTTTGTTTCCTTAACATTTTGACTTCCTCTCTCCCTTTTCCTCCCTCTACTTTTTTCTGATTGATTGGTAGTGTTTTCCCTATCCAGATAAATACCTAAGATAGTATTGACTCATCAGAAAGAAACTTTTAGATTAAAAACAGTTTGTTTTCCATAAAGTTGGATTATCATTTATATTTGGTACATTTTTATATGGGTATTAAGAAAAATGAAAGAGAGAGAGAGATTTAGTTACACAGTTGAACAGGAAGAAACAATTTAGATTTCTGTTGCTAATTGAAAGTCTAGTCTTTTTTGTAATGTTAATTTTTATTTTTCAAAACATTTTTACATGCTTATTGCTTTAGTGAAAAGAAATATATAATTCTCAAATTCCTAGAACTTAAAGATTTCTAGAATCTTCTTTTGAGGTGTTATTTTTTGATCAGATGAAGTAAAATATGTAGGACTTTGTCTCTAGTATTAATCCTTTGGCCTATATAGTTGATATAATGTTTATTAAACATGAAATATTATCTACACCTAGAGAGAGGACTGTGGGAACTGAGTGTGGTTCACAACATAGCATTTTTACTCTTTTTGTTTGTTGTTTGCTTGCCTTTTATTTTCTTTCTCATTTTTTTCATGTTTCATTTGATTTTTCTTGTTCAGCAAGATAATTGTATAAAGATATATGTATGCATATGTTAGATTTAATATATATTTCTACTATGTTCAACATACATTGGATTATTTACCATCTAGGGTTGGGGCGGGGGAAGGGAAGGGAAAATTGGAACACAAGGTTTTGCAAGGGTTAAGGCTGGAAAAATTATCCATGCATATGTTTTGAAAATAAAAAGCTTTAATAAAAAATATAAAATATTCTTCTATTAATTGAAAAAATAGAAAAATAGGAAAACAAAAAAATTGCCATGTACACAGTAGAACATGAGAGAATCTAAAATATACAATAATAAATTTCCATTTTAAGAAAGCCTATATAATAAATACTGTACATTGTTTTCAGAGCTATCTTTTCTTTGCTTCCTTTTAGGTTTTCTTTTGTTCTCTGCTGTATACTTTTTACTTTATTCTTTTTCCCCTTCTTTCTCCACCAGAAGGCCATAATTAAGCACAGATATGTTATGTATTTATTTATAATCATATACATATACATTCATATGCATCTTTATAAGACCACATTATGTTTGTCCTGTTTCTCTGAAGGTGGATAACATTATCCTTCATAAGTCCAAGTCTTTCCATATTTTTCTAAATCTATTAATATAATTTCCTACATCACAGCAATATTCTAATTTTATAGTATCTAGTTATTTTAAATAGTTTAAAACAATGTTGATTAACATGGCTGACATGTCGTACAGTTTCCCTTTTCTCTTTTGATTAAAAAAAACTATTTTAGCTTTAACTTTGACCTCTTCTGGGGAGTGTTTTTTAAGTTGAGTTAATTTCACTTCTCTAAAGCCATGTTGATTTTACAAGTCTGTATGAACCTATTCTACACAAATCTGATCCAAACTACTAAACCACAACAATGTGTATGTATTTGGTGTTAAATTTTCAGTTTTTTCTTGGCTGTTGATTGTCTTTCTTCACTATCTTATCACCCTGTCACTTGGCCTTGTTATTTAATGAAAGGGTTTCCAAGGAGGCTTTTGGATGTTCTGTTGGGTTTGTAGCAGAAGTATTATATTTAAATAGGCATTTATCTGTCTTGCTCCACATGATTTTGGGGGTGAGGAAATGTTTATACCTTCTTTTTGTCTGACATTTCTATTTCAGAAGTCTGTGCGACTAGTAGTGAATTACTTGCGAACGCAGAAGACGGTAGTCCGGGTGAGCCCTGATGTCCCGCTGCAGAACATTCTCCCAGTTATTTGTGCAAAATGTGAAGTCAGCCCTGAGCACGTCATCCTCTTAAGGGACAATATTGCCGGGGAGGAGCTGGAACTTTCAAAATCCCTGAATGAGTTGGGGATAAAAGAGCTTTATGCATGGGACAACAAAAGAGGTGAGTACAAAATTGCATTGAGTATTCTGGGAAATGCCATGTCCATGATCATCTGTAACTTACCACTCCTATTTGCAGTGCTTTATTTGTTTTTCAAGACAATGATGCTCATTTTGTTTTTTTATAGAGTGAAACTTGTCCTAACCTGGGAGGAGGAGTTTAGATATTTTTCATTTGCTTACTTCTAGTTCTGACTATACCCTTCTGACTCAGACCCTTCTCCTAGTCTCAGCCACAGACATTGTCTTCTCTATCTGTTATATGTTAGGACTGTGAGACTTCTTTTGTTCCTTTCATTTGGGAAATAATCTCTGTCTTCTGAGATTTCACAATACTTCTGTGTTTCAGGTTTTCCCTGGATCACTGATTTCGTTAATTCTTGTAGTCATATCATTACCGACCTTGAATAACTTTCAAAACAACCAAAATAGTAATAAATAAAATTCAACCTAACTGTGGGTATTGACTCCCTCCAGTGGTATGGATTGAAACTCATCAGTTCTTGTGTGATTGTTATCCTCTATAGAAATATCTGATCAGTAAACCAGAGACCTTTTTCCTGGTCACCCAACATTTCATGAGAACCAGGGAAGCCTTAAAGTTGTACTCGATGTGGGATATGGATCATGGGAAAAATAATAAATGAAGAACTGCATTGCTTAGAATAATGTGTTGATGATAAAAAGATGAAGCTCCTTAGAGTTAGAAGAGGAAGAAATTGCTCCACTTCCGAAGAAGATGAGGGATAGAAAACTTTGTGTATAATTTCTCTTATTTTTCCTTGTATTACTCTGGGACTTCCAATCCCTTCACATAAACAATTCATATTTTATTTACTGATTATAGTTTTCACCTGTGTCAGCTTGAACAAATTACTGAACTTTTCTGGATCTTGATTATCTCATTTGTAAGAGAAGAGTTGGACTAAATTGTAAACAATTGGAATTTAATTGAGACTTAAAGGAAGCCCAAGAACTCAGTAGACAGAACTGAGGAAAGAGAGCATTCTAGGCATGTCATTATTAAGACAAGTGAAAATGACAATTATAGAAAATGAGCATTGGAAAAAATTAAATTATCATTATATAAGCAAATCATATTAGTTTATTCAATTGAGTATTTTTATTAACTGTCCATCATGTTATTTTTAATAAGAATGAGGAAGGAGAGGATTTTGAAATTGTCGCAAGTTTTATTACTAAGGAAAAAAACTTAATGGATGAAAATGTGATGGTGTTGTGTTTTGTTTTTTAAATTTCTAGACTGCACAGAATAATGATTTTAAAAGTTACCTTTTCTTTCTCTTCACACTTGCTTTGTGTTTTTCTGAGAATATTTGTTTAGTAATCTATATTTGGGTTTAACCCTACATTATAATGAATGATTCTTTCAGTTCAACTTGACAAGCAGTTATTAAGCAACCTACCATGTGCAAGATACTTTTTGCCAGGAATTGAGGATCTAGAAGTAGCTTCCATTCAGGTCTTCTCTCAAGAAACTTACAGTCTAATAAGTAGAAGAAAAAAGGCATAAAAACCTCTATTATAAAGGAAATTAAGGAATATGGAAGGGAGGCCCAGGCAAATTATCAGGAATACTTTGAGGAAAGAGAAAGAACACTTAAACCCTAAAGGAAAACTTCATCAAGTAGTTGATTTTTAAGTAGGTTCTTGGAAGAAAGGAAATTCAGCTGGCCAAAATACAGGTATGGCAAGGCCTAATTAGTATTAATAATCTTTTGAAGTGGCTGCATGTATTGAAATTCTTATTATTCAGTAACAGTTATGCAAAACAAGATGATTTCTTCCAATCCAATGGGAAATATGCCACCAAATTTGTATAGTACAGACACTTTAGGGGATTCATTATTTATATTAATTGGATCTAATTGTAATGTCCTTAAAGTATAAGGGAAAATTTGAACAGAAGTATAGAAATACAAGCAGGGCAGGAATCAAGGACAAAGAAGGCCCTTTAGCTGAATCTAGAATAGTATGAGATATGTCAGTTAGCTTAGAGTTTACTTACCTTATAGGACCTTGAATACCAGTTAAGAAATATTGAACTTTAACATCTATTTGAAAGATGCTGTGGGATCAACTTTTCAGAGACTGGTCAACCAAAACACCTATGGTTATTTTGCATTGATAGATACATTGAGTGCAGCTTATTCCACTGGCTGTGCAGCCAGAAAAATTGGCATCTAAAACATCTTAACTTAGGGCCTTTTCCTACATCTATCCTGCCCTGAATTCTTGCATTTCTGGATCCCAGAGGCTCGATTTACCAAATTGGATTGGAGACTTTACTCCATGCACCTAAAACAGAATAGAAGGAAGGGAAATTACAAAACCCTAGGTCTACATTTCTGAAGGTCAGATAGCTGAGAGGAAGAGATCCTTTAGAGTGTGCTTTAGGCTGTGAATGAAGCAATATGTGGCCAAGCACCATCTTAAAGATGCTGAGCATTTGTGCCCATGAGCCCAGTGGAAAAGACTACCCTCAACCATGTGGTAAACTGATACAGAGTAGCCATATAGGCTTCCCGTTCTAAGAAGGTTCCCAGCATCTTCCATCTGAATGCTAATTTAAGCACGTGTCAAACCCCTTGTTACAGTAGTAGGACTCTTAAGAATCAATCAAGTTCTTATGTCAGTTTCTGTGCTGGGTGCTAGGAATATGAGTGAGCTTATTCCAAAAATGATGTGAATGACAAGATTAAAAGTGTCAATTCATTATCTTGTCTATTTCAATAATCTAGACTTCCGCCAGAGTAACTATAATGGAAATAGAGAGGAAGGACTGCATGTAGGCAAGATTGAGAATAAGATTTAGCAGTTCATCAGATGTACAGAGGAAAGGAAATGGGAAGAAAGAAAGATGGCCACAGAATTAGGAAGCCTGGAGAGTGGGAAAATTATGGCACCAGTAACAGAAATGCAGAATTTGATAGCATGGTAAGATTGGATGGAGAACATCATATGGTTTTTATAAATAGAGCTGGAAGGGACTTTACATTTTACAGATGATGGAACTGAGACTGAGAAGAGGTTAAGTGACTTGATAATGGATCACACATCTAGGAAGCAAGCATCTGAGGCAGATTTTGAACTCAGGTCTTCTGAGCCCAACTCTATTCATTATAACACCTTTGAAAAGATGATGAATTCAGTTTCTGAATGTGCTAAGTTTGAGGAATTGGCAAGATAGCCAAGGAAGAAGATATTTTGTAAGTATGGGAGGAACTCTGGAGAAATGTTGAGGAGTAGAGATTTATATTTAGAGTTGTCTTCATAGAGGGGACAATTGAAATTAGCAGTAAAAATGAGATTTCTAAGTGGAAGAATATAGAAAGAGAAAGACAGCCAAGGACAGTATATTAGTAGATAAGAGGAAAAGCCAGTGAAAGACACAGATAGGAGAGGTAGAGTTCCATGACAGTTATATCTGAGAAGTCAAGGGCAGAGACAGATATTAAAAAGGGAAATGTGCTGTATGTCACAGAGAAATCAGGGAAAATGAAGATAGAAAAAAAATTGAGAAATTTCTTAATCATAAACCTGGATTCCTCCACCCCCATCCCTACCCCAAGTAAAAAATGCCTCAAATGAGGAACAGAGCCTTTCCCTCCTTAAAATGAATTTTTAAAATCATATTTTGGGGTTTTGGTTTGATTTTTTAATATACTTAGTAAATTTAATTGAGGAAAGAAACCCTGGGGGTCTTTATAATACCAATCCATGATATGATTATATGTCATAGAATAATGGACCTTGATCTGGAAGGGACCTTGTGGACTATCTAGTTGAACTCCCCATCATGGCATAAATAAGTAACTGAGGCCCAGAGAAGTTAAAGGTAACATGAGTTTGCCTGGTTATTAGTGAGATGATGAAATTCCAGAAGTTGTTTGAAAGATAAATGCAGAGCACTCTACCAGGAAAAGGTCAAATGAAACCTGGTTTTCTGCCCCTTAATTGATCCTCCAAGCTCATGATTTCCTGTAACCTAGCCCTGCCATTCAGCCAGTAAAACAACTGAGCTATCAGCATACACACGTAGGGATTCCCTGCCCTTTTGGCTAACAAGCCTTTCTGCCACACTTCAGTGGCAGTCAGACAAAGCAAACAGTCCCAAACACATAAAGGGAGAATGTATTCCCTTTTCTTATTTTTTTTTTTTTTTTCAGATAGTCTTTGCTTCCCTTCTCCCTACCCTTTCCAACTCCTTTCTCTATTGCAGACTTCAGTTGATCTGCTTTTGGATCCGGCTAAATGGCCTGTTCCCGTCATGATTTACATTTTGGGGAGCTCCCTTCCCAGACCTGCAGCTTCAGGAGAGTTCTTCTAGGGTGATCCCTTTACCAATGAATTAATTGATCTTTTATGATTTTGTGAGGCTTTTGGACTGAAGTTATTTGAAACAACTCACTCCAAACAAGAAGCTCTCCTGCCCTCTGCTGGTACAAAAATTCTTAGTAGCTGAGAAATGAACCTAAAAAACAACATATTTATCTAGTTAGCTATAATAGAGGCAGATAGTATGAATTAGTATACATCCATGGAGAGGTAATGTGGTGGAGTGATTAGACTTGGAGCCTAGGTTCCAATCCTGTCTAACAATTACTGTCTCTGTGAAAACAGGCAAATCAGTTGACCCCCTAGAACTTCAGTTTCCTATTCTGTGAAATAGGATTAACAATATAGGTAACACCTCCTTCTCAAAATAAATATATGTAATGTACTTTGTAAACTGCTTTCATTATTATCATGTCTTTGATTTTGCTATTGTTAATTCTTTTTTTAACTCTTTTTCCCTGCTTGTTCTCTCATTGGCTACTTTTTCCAGTTCTTCTGACCAAAACTCAGTCAGAACCTTCTCTGGTCTATCGAGGTACAGTAAAGGAAAGCTTAAATCTGACAGCTGAGCCCTTGTAGAATCTGCTTTGCATGGCTGTTTTAGAATGTAATATTTGGATGGTGGCTGTATAATATGAAATATTACAGTTTGTAATACCTCTGGATTTGGATTTGGGAAGAGGGTTATGTGTTATAACTGCATCATGATTACATCTTTTCCTAATTTTCTTTTGGGGGAGGACAAAAATAGGGAATATCTGAAAATCTGCTGTGGTGATCACATCTGCTTATGAATGAGGCTGCCTTAGAAAATGAACACTTCATGAATCATTGACATCTCACCTCCACCAAGTAGCTGTAAACCATCAGGTCAGGGTCCAGGTCATACATGAAGAATAAGAGATCAGTTTTTTCCTTTCTTACCTATAGTCACTTGTGCTACCAAGGATACTTGTATAAACTTTCCCAGCTCAGAGGCGATTGGCTTGGTTACTTTTTTTTTTTAGTATGAATTTTTGATCCATATTTTGCACTTATGCACTTTTACCCCTTGGTTACTTTTCCTTATTGATAACTGATTTTGTAAAATGTACACCTCCAAAGAAGTACTAAAGTCACAGAAAAATCCTGTACTGCCCTATGGGGTAGTACAAGGCTACCTTTTAGAGATATCTTTAGAAAAGGAGAAAAGAAGCCTCTTGGGACAATGTAAAGGAGATTGAATTTACAGCCGAAGGACCTGGATTTGAACTTTGGATCCATTTATTTCCTGTGTGTAAGTCAAGTAAAGTCATTTGTCCCTCAAAACTTTAGTTTCCTAATCTGTAAAACTAAGGGGTATGCAATTTCTTCTGTGAAACTCTGATCTAAAAAGAAAACCATCATTTTGGTCCCAGCAAATAGTACCCTGTTGTCTGAGAGTGTATGGTATATGTCAATACTATGTGCTAGCTCACAGTTAATTTCCCTGTTTTCACACATTTTGACCAGTTCAAAAGTATTGCCCAGTTAAGCACATGCGCGTGCGCGCGCGCACACACACACACACACAAACACACACACACTCACACAGATAATTGTTTTATGAAAATCTGAGTAGAAAAATAAATTTACAAATATAAAAATGCAAAAAAGTAACAGTTTACCAATTCAGGTCAATTAACTAAGAAAGTGGGCTCGGAATTAGTTTTAGAACTCGATTATACAATGTTTTTATTAACTTCCACATGCATACAATTAATCAACAGGCCACCATTAAGGTACTGTACTAGGTACTGGGCATAGAAAAACAAAATTAAAATCAACCCTGCTTTTAAGGAGATTTTTTCTATTGGGAGAAACAGTAGTTAGACTGTGTTAAACATATATGTTTGTATGTGTTATGTATGTGTTATATATAATTATACATGTGTATATATACATACATTATATATACATATATATATATATATATTTTATATGGAATATGTTTTTTTGAGAGTGAGTCAAATCTGAAACATCCAGTCAAAGATGAGTAGAAAGATGGAAGTTCCCTCAACAGAGATAAGGAAGTTTGAAAGAACAGGAGCTAAAGATGCCTATCAGACATCCACTGAGATGTCTAAAAGGTAGTTGGTGATAAGGGATTAGAACTCAGAATAGTGGCTATGTCTGTATGTATAAATGCTTGTTGAGGTTGGTCTGGATTGAATTTTATCATATATAGAGCAAAAGTTTTCCCATCCCAACTATTCCTTCTTCAGTTTACATCAGTTTTGAATTAATAATATTCAAATACTCAATAGTTTATTTTTCACTCTATACAGCTAATTACTTAGGCAGTTTCTTAGACATAAAATGCCTCATGAAATCTGGATCTGTGTTATATGCATTGTAAAGTATGGCTATGTCAAGAATCTATTAGAGAAATCTAAAGTTACTTTCTCAGCTTCTCAAGACTGATTGCTCTGTGCCAGTTGCCCAGAAAGTTACCTGCTCCCATATCCCACTTCTTCTGGAGTAAAAGTTGTTAACCAAAATAAAAATAGACAAAGTCTATTTTATTTCCTTTCCTTAGTTGAAGCCAGAGTCTTAGGCAATTGGTAGTTATTGGGCAGGTATCAAACAGAGGATAATTATGGGGATAGAATAAATTACCCTTTGAATCAGGAAGCATATCCTGATTCTGATGCTAAAAATAACTGAGCTTTTACCATTGGGTCTAAGCCACACCCCAAAGGCCTTCTGGCTCCTTGACCCCCTGATATCATCTCACTTCTCTAGACAGATTCCCCCTTAATCATTACAACTTTTCCCATTGGCAATTTCTTTAGATGTATAAATCAGTGACCTAAGGAAGTAGGTGACTGGACAAAGAAATGTGCTTTTCATGGCAATTATTTTGTCAGTAAATATTTATTAAGCACCTGCTGTATGCCTTGCACTGTACTAAGTGATGATTTTCAAAGAAAGAAAATTAACAATCCTTGTTTTTAAGGTACCTCATGATCTAAAAGGCCAACCAGTTTGCAAAAAAGCTAGGTATATGCAAGATATATTGGAAATGGTCAACAGAAGGAAGACACTAGAATTAAGAGGGATCTGGAAAGTTTTCCGCTAGATGGTGGGATTTTAGCTGGGACTTGAAGGAAGTGAGGGAAGCCAAGAGGTGGAATTGAGGAAGGAGAGTATTTCAGATTAATGAAAATGTCAGGGGGAGGTGAGGAAGAGGGGAAAGGGAAGGAAAAGGAAGAAGGAAAAAGAAGAAAGGAAGAGAGAGAGAGGAGTAGGGAGAGAGAGGGGAAAGAGGGAGAAAGGGGGAGAGAAAAGGAAGAGGGAGGGAAGAAGGGGGAGGGAGAGAAAGAGAGAGATGATAGATAACTCCACTTCTGACACCTGATAGACAAGATACCAAGTATGCTCAGTAGCCCTACACAGTTTGTTAAGCTTATAAGTTACTGGTGAGATGTAGAGATGCATTGATAGAATGAGTCTCCTCATTGAGAGATTCTTGTACTTACTGGTCCAGTAAAATAATTAAAGGTGTTTTAAACAACTTAAATGGCGCCATTCCAATGTGGTGTTCACATAATTTACATTTTACAAAACTTTTATGTGACACAATTCTTTTGTCTATATCCTAGGGAATTTGGATAGGGTTACGACCAAGTAACTCAAAAAGAGATATTGGAATTTAACTTATTTCCTTTTAGTACATTTACATTAAGGCTATTGACTTCCTTGAGGACTTGTACATATATATCTGAGATTAGGATCTTTCAGTAAAAAATATTAATCTGATGCTATTCAGACAATAGTTTAATAGTTAGGAAGGTACATATTTTTCATAGCCTGTTCTTCTTCTTGGGTGTTCATGAACTTTGATTTTGCTAACAATCTTTTTTCCTGTGTGTCCATAACACTTCTAACTTTTGGCATGAATTCTGGAGTGAGTAGATGCAAGAATAAAATAATCCTTAACCTTGTTTGGGGAGATAGCATCTTGATCATCCTAATTAATAAAATTATAATCTCCAGCTAATGGACAAGTTCTGAGAGACAAGGTTCCTACAAGAAAATCCAATTTCTTTTCCTTCTTCCTCCCTGCCTTAGTTTACTCATCAATAAAATGAGATAATAATAATAACTATTTTTCTCACCTTCTATGTTAATTGTGAGACTCAAATGATAACTGAAAAAGCTCTTTCAGAGTGTGATCTATAACAATATAAAGCTTTGATGTTTTTGTGAAATATATACATTATTAATAGGTGATTTTTATAGAATGATATACATTATGAAAATGGAGAACTTTCCTCATCTCTGCAAAGTACTTGATTTAAGCTCCAGTCATCAAGGTCTAAGGAAAATTTAACTCTTTAGCTTTTGGAATAGCTAGAGATTCTTTGCCTTACAAATCTAAAAACTGGTACCAGTAATGAAGTTGTTGTTTGTGCTTCATTCCCAAAGAGGATCATGACATCAGGAAGATGATGACTTGCAAATGAATTGTATTTAAGTGAGAGAGGGCCTTGCAAAGTCTCACTTTTTGCTCTGGAGCCATCTGGATCCAGTGGCCAGATATTGATCAAGATGGCTGGAGATGGCCCTGGATACATGGGAGAGGTTGACCTTTTTAAGCTAAGATTTTTTCAAGAGTTCACTTTGAGGCAATGACCATTTAATGATTAAAGCTGGGGAAGAAAAAAAAAAGTAATATTAATGGCGAAACATATATACTTTTGATATTATTAGAGAACCTGGCAATGGGCTGGATAACTAAAATCTTCAAGCAAATGCAATTGGATTTTGGAATATTTAAGATTTTAAAAAATGATTATTTTTGTCAAGTATTATCCAATTATGGTGCATTAAAGTTAGAAGGTATTTTCAACAGCTCTTTCCCCTGCTTCCCCAAGAACAAAAGAGAGAACTCACCAGAGAATATAATCCTGGAATAAAAACTGCCCAAACTGAGGGAGATCAGGGAAGAGATTTGGTAATGGATTTGGTAATGTAGGTCATGAAAGTTTCCAATTTCAGAGTTTCTGATACTATCAGTGTTGTTCTCTGAAATGAGGAGCAGATTTTTTTTCAAATAGAAAGTGTTGTTGTACCTCATATAATTAAGCCTCTTTGATCCCATATTTAATTCCTGAAGCATGGCACCTATTACACTGCTTCTAGTCCCTAGGACTTGAGAAGTTTCTATTCAGAGCACTGTTCACCCCACCCACCTATTCCCTAAAATGCCCTTCTTTAAAATTTTGTTAAAGATATCTAACTTGGAGGGAGGAAAAATCCCACTTAGGTTTATTTTCATTCCTAAATCGGTTTTTAAGGGATTAGACAGCTATCTCTAAACTATTAATGGAAATTAGGCTCATTTAATACTATTGTTTCAACTTTTTGTTTTTCTCTTCAACTTGTGTTTTAAAAATTTGGAATTTTTTAAAGTCCTAAGTCTTCAAGATTTATCAATGAGAAATAATTGTCACCAATTTAATTATTTTCAGAAACCTATAGGAAATCTCTGAGCAGTGATGTCATCGACAAAGAGAAGAAGAAATTTCTGGGGTTTTTCAAAGTCAGTAAAAGAAACAATAAGGTAATATAACTCATCTGCTTTTTCTTGAACAGAAATAACATTATGTGTCAAATACTCTCTTATTTTCAAAAAGAGTATTTATTTTTCAGAAAATTAATTCCTTGAGGTATACATTAACTTATCATTAATTTGTAAAGTGTGAATTGCAGATCAGCTTATTTATGATTCCAGAAATAACCGCAGGTGTGAAAAATTTTATTTTTCACTTATGTGTTAGAATAGAGCAGGTATAAAATTCACCCCTTCTCTTTGTACTGTGAATCTAGAAAACATGACCACAAAACTCCAGAGCCAGCCACCAAGGTCTAAGGAGAACTTAACCAGCTCAGTCCCTGACACATGGATGTTCTTGGCCATACCAATTTGGTTGCTTACTAAGCTTTTCCATTATTCTATGGAATACAGTCTACATCATTTGTTTCTCTTTAAAATATCAAATATTTTTAAGCATCATATGTTGAGAATATCCTTGGGAAGCTTTTTAGAGTTAACATGTTTACATACTAAATTCTGATAGAAAAGATTTAATTTGATTGGTATACATAAAGAGCACATTTATTTTGTAGTATCACTTATGGGCTGTCCAAAGTCATTAATGCTCTCTTGACTAAGAAAACAAACTATCTGATAAATATATGTGACATAGCCGGTGTAATTTGTATTGTTTTCTTTTGATAATTATGTTTTCATTTATCCTCAATTTTCTTTATTAAAAAAGGCCAAAGGAGAGTATACAAAAAAAACTTTTTTGATCCATGAGATACTTTACTTGGCTTTATTTGATTCAAGCTGATTTCCTGCATACCTTTGCTTATATATTGCACTACCTAAATGGTAGCTTTTGTTTGTTTGTTCATTTGTTTCATCTTTTCCGCTGGTTGGGTTCTTTGGCCTCCTCCCTTTATATCACTAATTTCCTTCTAGTGTTACTTCCTTCTTTTGTGTCAATAGGTTGTTTCTTTTAAATAGCCATGACAGTGTTAATTCTCATACGTCATTGTAATTACCAAGATAACATACACTTCTCATCTAGGTAGTGACATGAGTTCTAGAGATTTTTCACTATCCTAATATCAGAGAAATGGACCATTTGCAAAAAAAAAAATAGTATAGCAATTAGTAATAGCAATTAACTTTTCCTAATGATAAACAGTTGGGGTTTTGAATGGCATGACATTAAAAAACTTGTAGGGACCAGAATTTCACTGAGGCCTTAAATTCATTGACATATATTGATTAAGGGATGGGAAATTGGAACATTTCTAATTCTCCTTATTGTTTTGGGGGAAAATATATTAACTTATGGCATAAAGAGAATTGAGAGATAACAAAGACAGTTTTGTAAAAAAAAAAAAAAAGTAACCTAATGTTTATTTAATCTTTATAACTATTAAGTACTCTTTTGCTTTTTCTCTTTGCAGTATTTCTGGTATCTCCTACTAATTTGCTAAGGGGCAGCAAGGTGACATTTTGGGTGGAGTACTAGATCTAGAATCAGGAAGACTCATCAAATTTGACCTCAGACACTGACTAGCTGTATGACCCTAGACCACTTAACCTTGTTTACCTCAGTTTCTCATCTGTAAAGTGAGTTGGAAAAGTAAAATGGCAAACCACTCTAGTATCTCTGATAAGAAAATCCCAATGGAGTCACAGAGAGTTGGACACAACTGAAAAATGACTTAAAAACACTAAAATAATTTGCTGATTAATTTTTCTTCTATTATCATTTTTGTTTAAATTGTGACTTTATTCTTCTTCTTCCATTAAAATTGCTCTCATTTGTATTAAATCCTTTCATTTGCCCTTTTGTGGGGGGAATGGGAAGCAAAGAGGTAGCACAGTGGATTCATAAATTTCCTTAGGCCCCCTAATTGTGTTACCCTGAGCAAATCACATAACTCCTCTTAGTCTCAGTTTCCTCAGCTGTAAAATGGGCTGAAGTTATATTTAAAAACACTTACTTCCCAGGATTATTGTGAGGATCAAATAAGATATATTTATACATATATATGTGTGTGTGTGTATCAATATTGTAATATTTGTAATATATCAGTCATATATATATATATATATATCAAATATTGTAAATAATTAATAAATATTTAACAGCTGGATTTTCCAGAGGAAAAAAATATGTCCCAAGTTTAATCTACATTGCTAACACTTCTCTTATCACTTTCTTAAGTCTAAATAATCAATAAAACTATAAATCAAGCCCTGCTTTATAGCTTTGATATGATGTAAATACACTGAAAATTTAAGATTCAGCTCCTTTGAATTGGTTTAAGCTCCAGCATACCTCTGCTTATATTTTGCACCATGTAAATGCTAGTCTTTGTTTATTTATTTCTTCTTTTCCTGCTGGTTGGATTCTTCGGTCCCTTGCCTTTACACCACCAATTTCCTACTATTTTTACTCTCTTCTTTTGTGTCTGTATCTTTTTTGTGTCTGTGTATTGACTGACTATTGGATGATCACAAATGTTATGCACTCTGTAAAGAAGATTAAATCTCAGGCCTGCAGTACCATTTTATTGCAATTTTAAAGTTTAAAAGCCCTTTAAATCCAATATCTCAGTTTTGTTAACTGCTCAAATTTCTAGAGTGTTTTCAGAATTCCAAACTACTTCCTCTAATAATTCTGTGAGGTATTAAATTTAGAGATTATCCCCATTTTACAAATGGAAGAGTTGAATCACAGGGCCAAAGGGTTTAAATTAATTCATCCTGCCCAAAGTTACATAACTCAGAATAGGCAAACCCAGGGCTTAAATACAGATCTCCTGACTGTAAGATCAATATTCTACCTACTACCACTCTCTCCCTGCTTTTTGAATGAATTTCTCTAACCTTATTCATCTTACCAAAATTACATCAGCCATATAAGAGCAAACTTAGGAAAACTTTCTCTTAGATGGACTAACTAGTGCTTTGTTTCACTAATGCTCTAAATTTCCTTATGTTCTTTTGTTTTGTTCTACTCTCAAAAAGGTTCTAAAGTTTGCTGGTTTTTTTTAAGTAGCCATGATAGCATTAATTCTCATAATATGTCACTGTAATTACTAAAATAACATGCACTGCTTATCTATCTAGTGAATACCAGTTATTTGTGAGCTTTTTTTTTTCAGTATCCTAATATCAGAGAAAAGGATCATACACTAAAAGTAGTCAAATTCTACAGTTGAACCAATCAGCTATTTTTATCTTTTATTTTTTAATTTGAAATTTTGAGCTGGTCTCTCTTTAAGAGACTTGAAATCTTAGGTTATTTACAAAACAAAGTGTCTAGGTTAAAAAAGGAAAAAAAAATGTAGCTCTAAGAACAAAATTATTTTTCACATGATCTAGCAATCCCTTTTTCTTTTCTAAGAAAAGGCCAATTCAATAAAAGAATTTATTAAACCTACCATTTACAAAAATTCAGGAAAAAGCTCATATATGTTTGTTTCTTACTGAATTTACCTTACATTTGTGTTAATGTAGCAAAACCAGGACTCTGGTTGGTCAGCCAATAATACTTTTATTAAACTTTTGGGGGGAAATGGGAGAAATCAAAGAAAATCCCCCCTTCTCCCTAGTTTCCAGAGTCATAGGAACAGCAAAAGATGCCCTAAAAGACAAATTGTGAAATTTTAGGAACATCTAGTCCAATTCATAAATGACTCTTTTATGTGCAAAGAGGAAAAAATAAAAAGTTAATACAGCTAGATAAAACAATATAGCAGCATGCCAAAGAGGCAGTAATCCTAAACTCAAGATTTTAAAATGTTAGCCAAGTAAGTAGTACTCATGCCCTAACTTTTGGGGCTATTAGTATCTCTAACATCGCCCTTCATTCATGGTTAGTCCCCAAGGAACCTAGAAGAAAATCTGGATTTTAATTGCTTTTGCTAATTGTTTTGCTGATTGAAGTCTTAAAAATTTTTTCACATGATTCTCTGGGTAACTTGTGTTCCAGGCTGAACAGCATGGGATGCTAAGAGTGGAGAGTAATGAGGATATTTTAAAATCAACCACTGAAAAGAACTTTAATGTGAGTACTAACCTGCTAATAGATGCTTATAGCTAACCATACCTGTAAGATTGTCTGTCATCTCATAGTCCATGTTACAGCTTCTTAAGTTAAAATATCCATGTTTGGTACCTATATATTAATGCACACAGGCACTGAATACATGCACACATGTGTGCACACACATGCTATCCCATGTTGTTAGCTTTTCATAGTGTCAACAATAATCACTCTGGTCATGTAACTTCTCACCAAAATTGCCTGAGCACTTGGCTGTTGATCTATGGACCTGCCCAAATTAGGCATTAGGCAGATTCAGAGGTAGTTTTGGAATGAGCAGACTTTCTTCATTATGCTTAATGGAAATGGAAGCCTGTAGTAACTATGTAAGTCACTGACTATGTCAGTTTCAACTTGTGGTCATGTTCCTCCCCACTCCCCTTTCATCAATTGACCAGTTCAGAATTGCTCATTTGGGAAGTCTGACTTTTCCTTATTTTAACTGAGTTATTTTCATTTGGGTCCCAATTAGTTCAAATAAGAACAAAGAAAGTGATCTCCTTATTCAAGTTTGTATTGCATATTTCCATTGGGTTTGAACCAGCTACCGTATTTTATGTACTTACATGTTATTGTTGTTTGGGGAAGCTAGACAGCACAGTGGATAGACTGCCTGGCTCAGAGTCAGGAAACCCTGAGTTCGAATACGATGTCAGACACTTAGTACCTGTGTGACCCTGGTTAAGTCTGTTAATCCTGTTTGTCACAATTTCTTCCTCTGTCAACTGATCGGGAGAAGGAAATGGCAAGTCACTGTGGTATCTCTGCTAGGAAAACCTTACAAGGGGTTACAAAGAATTGAATTTGATTGAAAATGACTAAACAACAAAATAACTGTAACTTTAAATGGGGCAAATTTGAAACCATGTGACTATTTTGTGGTCTTTATTTAGACTTTCAATTTGACCACAACAGCCTCTAAGCTATGGGTGGTTGGAGTGGAACATAGCAGGTTATAGAGACAAAGGAATCAGAGATCAAAGAAAAGTTTGATTAATTTCAAAGTGAGGAAAATGCTTGTAAGCAGGAGTCCTCCTGAGGAGGAGGGTTTAATGTGCTAGGGCAAAGCCAGGATTTATAGACATGAAAAACCACAAGTGGGCTAGACCATGACATCATCCTTAGGTCTTGAGTAGCAGTTCTCAAGGTAGGTTCATGTGTAGACAGTACAGACATTCCTGGGTGCTGTGGGAGCAGTCTCCAAGTTGACTGGCTCACAATAGGGTAAAAAAACCAAACTTAATGGAAATGAAAGCTTATAGTACCTATGGAAGCCACTGAGCATATGAATTTCAACTTGTGGGTATTTTCCTCCCCCTCCTCCTCATCAATTGGCCAGTTCAGAATTGCGCATTTAGGAAGTAACAAACAGTACTTAGTTCAGTTCACTTAGCAGTTACAAGAAATAAGGGTTGTGAGCATGTCAAGAGATGTGATGAATCATTTGCTTCTGGCTCTCAAGTCTCTGGGAAATAAGGGGAGCTCCCTGAGTGAACACCTGGTGCTAGTCAAAGCAATAAACTTTTCCAGAGGGTGAGATTATCCAGAGTGCAAAGGATTGTTGTTATGCTAAACTCAAGGCACAGCTTGCTTGCTAGGTCTTAGCTCTGAGAAACAGTGTATCTCCAAAATATTTTGACAGGAACAATCAAAATCTAGCTATATTAAGTTTCATGGAATAAGGGATAACGTCTAAGAAATATATGATCAGAAAAGGAGGTATGCTGACCATATAGCAAGAGCAAGAGAGAAAGCACTGGAACCTGTGAAATATTTGAAGATCAAGAGGATTATTCTGCATATTGGGTATGGCGCTTGGAAGTGTTGTGGAAAAAGCATGAATAAGGACAACACTGGACATAATAAATCCATCAATCAACAAGCATTTATTAAGTATCTGCTATTATATGTTTTAAGTATAAAGGTGTAAAAAAAAAGCAAATAATCCTTACTTTCAAGGAGTTTACATATTATCAAGAAAGATAGGTGCATATGTAAACACACAGAAAGAATACATACATCAGTGACATTAGCTACCCATTGAAGCATAAAAGTTCCATTACATTATCACTTAGCATTTTATAAATTAGTCATTAAATAAGCATTTTAAAAATGCATTATGTATGTCAGGCACTGTGCTAGGTGGTGGGGATACAAATGCAAAAATGAAAGAATCTCTGCCCTTAAAGAGCTTATGTTCTGTTGGAAGGAGATAATTTGTTCCTATATAAATAAATATAAAATATACACAAGTGGATACTACATAATATCTGATGTAGAAGGCAAAAGGAGGGAGTGAGATCGGGAAGGGTCTCATAGGAGGTTGTACTTAAGCTTAGTTTTGAAGGAAAATAGAAATTCTAAAGAAGTGGAAGTGGGGAAGGACTACATTCCTTGCACAGTATGACAATCTGTAAAGCATGAAGATGGATGCAACTCTGCATAAGAAACAGCAAGAAGGACAGCTTGGCTGAACCAGAGAGAGAGGGAAAGAAAGGGAGAGATAGAAAGAGGGAGGGAAGAAAAAAGAGACGGAGACACAAAGAGATAAAGAATATATCTATGATAAGTTTGAAAAGGTAGGCTGGAGGCCGGCTGATTGTAGAATGCTTTAAGTGACAAACAAAGGCATTTATCCTAACATTATGCACACTGGAGATTTTTGAGCAGGAAAGTGATGCATTCAGAACTATGCTTCAGGAATACTATTCTAGTAGCTATAATGGAGTATGAATTAGAAATTGGAAAGACCCTAGGCAAGGATATCAGTGCAGTGATCCAGGCAGGAAGTCCTGAAAGCATGAACTGGGTGTGATGATTGTGAATGGCGAGAAGGGGATAGATATGTGACAGGTGTAAAGATGAAATGGGCAAGATTTGATAACTGATTAGATGGGCATGAAAAGTAAAGGGAAAGCGAAAAATAACTCTAGGGATTCTCGTGGTCCCTTCCATAAAAAATAGGAAAGTTTGGAAGAGGGGATGTTATAGTGGAAAGATAATGAATTCTCTTTGGAACATGTTAAGTTTGAGCATCTATAAAATGCCCAATTTTTAAAAGTCCATTAGGGATGCAGAATTGTAGCTCAGGAGAAAAATTGTGACTATAAATATAATGGGGAAACCTCAAAATGGGTTCTTGAAATCTCTGATCATAACTATTAGCATTTAGGTGCAATTTGTTCCTAGTGGAGGTTTACTTTTCTGTGAAAGAAGCTCTGACTTTGAGCACCTCTTTGAAAAGCACAAAATTACAATGTCCAAGACTAATTTATTTCACTGCCCCATCAGTTTAGACATTAATCTCTTTGGACAAAGCAAAACCTATACCTTTCTTGACCCATTCTGACACTGTCCTGTTCTAGTTAGCTGTATTAGCTTGCTGTTTTATTGAAAGCCTAAATTTGAGACTCAAGACTGGAAATTTAGATTCCAGCATTATCCTTGACTCATCATAAAGCCAGGTTTCTTAACTTGATTTGTTTCATTTGAAAGTTAAGTCCAGACATAAGACTTAAATCTTGGAATATATTTGCAAGTGACAATTAGATGGGACAACCATATTCTTCTTGTTACTACTGTAAGTGCAGCAATATTTTCTGTACCTAGTAGGCAGATAACCCTGCTAAAGACAAAGAGGATGGAAATCAATTACAGAATGGCTTTGATATTCCTATAGAGGAAAAATGTGCTAAAAGTTTACCCCTTCATTGTGAGTAAAAAAAGACTTTAACATAGGAAGGCCCCCCCGTACCTTATTAAAAGTATTAAATTAATTAATTAAAATTAAGAGGTAGGGAATCCTGTTGCCAAACTACTTCCCCTGTATCACAGAATTAATTGTGTGTGTGTGTGTGTGTGTGTGTGTGTGTGTGTGTGTGTGAGAGAGAGAGAGAGAGAGAGAGAGAGAGAGAGAGAGAGAGAGAGAGACTGAGACTGAGACTCCTTTGGCAGTCAGGTGAAGCTTATGGAGCCTTTCTCACCATTTCTCTTGTTTTTTAAATAACTGAAGAAATTGCTGAATTTCAGTTAGAGGTCAGAGAAAATAAATATTCAATTTGTTTACTTTCCAAGTTCATAGGTCCCCTGAAATCTATCCACAGACCCCTTGATAATCTGTGCCCTCTCAGATTAAGAACTTCTATTCTATACATTATTTATAAGTGACAGATACTTGATAAAGAATTTTTTCAGACATATTTTGTTTTTATATTTAATTAGCAAGATATGCAACCCTGGCATTTGATAGCTCTTCTCTGTGGGCATGTCCAATCTAACTTCATCACTGTGCTTGTGGTTCCATTTGCTCTCATTCCAAAGTGACAACCTGATTTTATGTGTGGTGATAATTATACCTGATTATGTGTGGTGATAATTATAGGTAGAGATATTTATTATAATAATCAGTAGCATAAATTTCATATTGAATTTTGTAAATAGCATCTGCTCAACAGCATCTTGCTATGTTTAAAATTTCAAGTAATTTTGAAGCCTGCAATCTGGACCAGTTCAAGGATATACTTACTTATTTTTTTTTTAATTTTTAAACTTTCCATGTAAGTAGAAAGATCTGACTTTAGACTTGAGGCTTCAGTTTGTCTCAAACATCCAGCACAGCCCCTAGCATATCTTCATGGTTGGATAAATGATTGTTCAATTTGACACTAGACCTTAGTGGCCTTCAAAGTGTCATATACATAGTAGGAGTTTAATCTGTGTTAAACACATGTACTCTGTTAAATTCCAAATGACCATAATTAATTACCATAATGGTCATGTTTTTAATCACTAACTGGGTACTTATAATATCTTTTCTCTTACAATTTTATGCAGTTTATTCATGTTGTAGATTGTCTTTGCATGGTCCAAGAATCATTCCTTTCTATGGCTAATAGTGAGAAAATTAAGTGGATGGTTTGGTGTCTTTAAAATGGGGCTGTTTTTTAATACTGGAGTGAATTATCTGAGTAATCAGATCATTTACTTAGCCTTCTTCTAGGAAATATGGTATCTCAAAAAGAAAGGTTAAGTGACTTCAGGGCAACATAGTTAAGGTAAATAATAGAATATTCAAACTGGAGCCTACCTTGGAGATTATCTCTTCCAACCCTCTCATCTTATTTATAGAGAAAATGAGACTCAGGGAAATTAAATAACTTGCCCAAACTTTTCCATTATAACAGATCATGGGGTCATTTGATGTAGTACTGGCCATCTATCCAATAAGAAGTTGTGAGCTTTTCTGCATCAGAAAACAAACTTAAGTTTTGGAAGTGGTCCTCTTGACTCTAGTGTTGGTGCCCTTTTCTCTGTATTACCCTGTCTTCCTTGGTCTTAAACTGAGATCTGTTAACTTTTAGTCATTGTTCTCTTCAGTAAGCAACACTGGATAATTTAGAAATGTCTTTTTAAATGGCCATGAAGATATTACTATATTTGATAATTTCATGGTCTCAGGATCTAAGTAACATGGACACACCAAAGGTAGTGAAAGGGAAATGGGAAGATGTATGGAGGGCATAAATAAGTTAAAACACATTATAAATAATGATATATGTGTGAAAATACCTTAAAAGATATCATGCAAGGGATATACGAATGGGAAATGAATAGTAGATGCTCTCTTTAGGTTCTATCCTGGTGCTCCTATAATGTTAAAAGAACTAGAGGAAAGTTTCAAACCTGCTGGTTGGACCTTCTTACAGCATAGTTAAGATAAGACATTGGACCAGTTCAATGAATTGTACTTACAAATTCATGTCTGTACATTAAGCACTCTTTATCTGCTTGGTTTTTCCTGACTGATTAATTAAACTAATCTCTCCTAAATTATTGTGGATCTCATCTAGAAGCTTGCAATTAACATGTAATCTGGAATATTTCTCCATCCATAGGGAATCCCTCTTCCATTTGGATGGTAATAGATATTCTCTAGGACAAAAGTCCTTTTTTGAGTACATACCACATCTTCCTATTTTATGCCTTATTTGAAAAGGTGAATATGACCAAAGTTATTTATGTTTTCTTTGTTAATAAGTAATTTTTCATTGCCTTAATGAATTTTCCTGTTGAATCAAATAATTATTTTATAATGAGCAAATAAAAAATGCTCTGCAAGCTCAAATTCTTTGTATCTTTCCCCCATGTCAACAATTCTACATTAGCGTTATATTCACTCTTCTATCTTACTCACTCCATGTGTCTAATCAGTTGTCATAACTTTTCCTGAATATGTTCTCTTCTCTGGGCTTACATAGCTATCATTCTAGATTTAGGCCTTTTTGTCACCTCCTCTTCCAATGATCTAGATCATTATAGTACCTTCCTAATTGGAAAGTTCCCTTTTCCCCACTCAGATTGTTTTCCACAATACTGGAAAGCATAGATTTGACTATGTCACATCCCAACTCAGCTCCAGTCTCACTCTATTTATTATCTCTAGGATCAATTATAAATTCCCCTGTTAGGTATTTTAAATCTTTATATCTCGAATACTTCCAACATAATGATTTCCTTGATGTTTCTCAAATATGTTACTCCATTTCTTTTCTCATTGTCTATTGTACCTAGAATGCCTGCCCTCTTTACTGCTGCCTCTTAATTTGCTTGGCTACCTTCTACAAGGGGCCTTTTATGAAACATTAAAAAAATATTTGTAAAACATTTAGTATAGTCCATAGCATAGAGTATGCATGATATAAATGCTTCCCTTCCCTTCCCTTAGGGAAGCTTTCCCTTTTAAAATTATCTTCCATCTATCCTGGATGGATCTTGTATAGATTTATATACTATTGTCTTCTCCATTAAAATGTAAGTTCCTTGAGGACAGTGACTGTTTTGTTTAGTTCTTTTGTAGCCCCAGGACTTAGTATAGTGCCTGGAACATGATAAACTTTTAAAAATACTAATAGATATTTTTTTAGTTTGTTGTATAACAAAATGTTTGCCATAAAAAATAATTTGCAGAAGCCTATCTGTTTTGCTTCTCACATATTCATCAAAAATGTCTTTGAATGTGTGTGTGTATTATTGTAATAAGTTGGGTTTTTTTTAAGAGTTAAGAAAGCAGGAATATGAGTCAGTGGATTCAACTTGATTAGGTTGCCTTTTTCAATAATATCAGAATTTGTGATTTTTTTCTAGATGTTTATGATTTTTTATTTTTTCAGTTATATTGAGAACTGAACTTTTAATACCCCCAAAATGTGTCACTTAAAACAGATTGCTTTTGTAAAATGGGTTTATACAAATTTTACGCACAGCATATGTGAGGCAGCTAAGTGGTGCCATAGTGCACAGAGCCTTAGAATCAGGAAGGCCCAGGTTCACATGTAATCTGTCTCATCCTGAAAGAGTCAATTAATTCTGCCTCAGTTTCGTGAATTGTAAAATGAGGGTAACAATAGCATCCACCTCCCAGGATTGTTGTGAGAATCAAATGAGATAATGTTTATAAAGTGTTTAACACTGCCTGACACATAATAGGTTCTTAATAAATGCTTATTCCCTCCCATAAAAAGAAAACTCTATATCACCATACATTTGACCTATAATTAATATTAATGCTCTTTATGACTGGATCAGTGTTTGTTTGTTTTCCAGAGAAGAAATCTCCTTTGATGGAAACTACCTGCTACCTGGGCAAATCTGTACTTTGGCAATTGAATCTTATAGTCAATTGAGAAACTGAGACTAGAGGTGGTTCTAATTCACCCAACCTGTAGATGCTTGGAGTAAACTTGAATCGAGGTAGTACTGATAGCTTGGCCAGCCTTTTATCTGGCTGTGTCTCATTGTAGTATTTTGCTGTTTGTTTGTGGGTAAGAGAGAATTGTTCATTTGTATATCTCATATATATCACCAAATATGATAATAACAGAATCTATCTCACAGAACATATGTGTGTGTATTCCTGATAAAGAGATACCTTTTATTGATGTCACATTAGTGACTACTTTCCAACTTACTATCTTAATTAACTCATATAAGAATATCATAAATGTTAGCTAACAATGAAATTCATGACAATTCTCTATTGCCTCTGTGGGTAGGAGAGTACTGGACATTTATATATCACATATATATATATTCATTTATATTTATATATCATCAATATAATAATAACAACCCATCTCACAGAATATATTTATCCTTTACATACATACATACATACATACATACATACATACATACATACATACATATATATATATATATATCCCTGATAAAGAATTACCTCCTATTCATGTACATCAGTGACTTCTCTCCAACTTACACTCTAAGTTAGCTCATATAAGAGTATCATGAATGTTAGCCAATAGTGAAATTCATGACAATTCTCTATGGCCTCTTAAAATTGAAGAGGTCTCCTGGGAATTTTGATAATCTTTTCCTCTTCAAAAACAAACCCTATCTAGGAATATTTGAACCAGTTTCTTTTTCTCCCTGTTCCCCTGCCTAAAGACCTTTCTTTCTCATTTACAGTATAGTTGGCAGAACATTAGATTTGGAGCCAAAAGACCTGAATTTGAATCCCACTTATTACTTTGAACAAGTTGCTTAGCAAATTTGATCTTTTCTTTTCTTACTTGAAAATGACATTAGAGTTGGTGATTTCTAAACCTCTTTCCAACTTGTTTCTCAGGGCTGTTGGGAAAAAATCATAAAAAAGTCATAACATTGTAGAATGGCATCTTGTAAATAGGAAGCATCTTATTTTGCGGATAAAAATATTCTTAGTGTTTTGGACTTGATTTCTATAATTAAGGTATTTTTATTCCAGTTCTAGACATATTCCACCATAGAAACTAACTTTGTAAGTGCTGGAAGCCATTGGTTATTCTGAGGGAGATTGACTTAACCTTAGACAGTGTGTCGATTGATTGCCGAGGGACATATGTGAGGAACTGAAAGCTCTGGGGAAATCCTTCAGAAATAGAATACTACAGTTTTAAGAGTTGCAAGCAAAATTATAGAAAAATAAACTGTCATGGAAGTAACACTTGAAATACTCTTCTGCTGGCCTGAATGCCAGACCCATCCCAGAACCTATATATATTTCACCATTTACAAAAATGAACTGTTTGTGCCTCAAAAGGATTATCAAGACAGAGCTGGAGCTGTGGGCTGATCTTGCCACAGGGTGTCAGTGTCTACACAAGCACAGCTAATCCATCTGAAACCTGATAGTTATACCCAGGAAGAGCTAAAATTAGCTCTGTTTATTTTGGGGGTCCTGATGTTTTCATAAATCAAGGTCAAGAAAACATATCCCAAGTGCTGAACCACATGTGTCTCTAATGTGGGGCTTGTTTATGTCATAAATCAATTTGGGGGAAAGATATTTAAAAAATACAGCCACACACATTTCAAAATGTTCAATCTAAGTTCAAACTTAGATTTTTCTAACTCCAGTTGAAGTCTTATCATATAGAAGACTCCTATCAATCTGGAGGGGGGTTGAATCTAATGGGAGAAAAAATGCCCTGTGTTTCTTTTCACACCTGTGTTGAGTCATTAAAGTAGTTTTTCATGTTGTCTCCTTTTCTGATTGTAAGTCTGGAGACTATCAGCAAGTAGGGTATAAAAATGATGGCTGGATTATTCACAGGAGCAGAGGCTTATAGTGGAAAAATCACATGCCTGCAGGCATGACTGATGGGGTAGAATGTTATGTTTAAGTCCCCAGTGCCCAGCACATAGTAGATGCTTCATGCTATAGATATTTGTGGAGTTTTTCATAATGCCAACACTTTGCTCTGTTGAGTATCCGCTGAACAAAGGCTACACTTTGTTCAGTGAAAAGAAAAACAAATGTAAACTTTTAATCATACATTCTGAAATGTACTGGGTGGATATTCCTAGATCATGATATTCATATCCTTTCATTTCTATTATTCTGCAAACATATGAGACACATGGAAATTTTTCTTTAATCTTTAAAAAAAAAGAAAAAGGTTTTATAAAAACATCCTTTCTTCTGATTTAATCAATAGACATGGTTGTATTATGGAGAACTAGAGCTGAAAGAAACTTGGACATTGGCCAAGTTTACTCCCTGATTTTATTGACTAGGAACCTGAAGTCACAAACTGAAATGACTTGTCCAGTATCATAGATCCTCTTAGTAGTAAAGGAGAAAAGCTTCAGCCTGCTTTCTCTTGTGTCCAGATTGCTAATGCATATCTGGTGGAATGAACAGCTCAGAAACAGAAGTTCAAATAAACAGCCCTCTTACTAAAAATCTTGTTTCAGTGACCCCAAGCAAAAGCCTGTGCTCAAGTGGTTGAAAGTAATTGTGGTAAGTAGTATCTTTAGTAAGAAGACACAACTATAGGTTCTCTGACAAAAATCTGGGTTCTTGATTAATACATCTTGGGGTATGGTTATTCCAGAATGCCCCAGATCTGCCCCACAGTTCCTCATTGGCAACAGTTCTGATGGTTGGTGCTATGGCAATATACTTCCTCAGCTCTGCTGACATCCTGGCTCACAGCATCTTCATTCCCAATTTTGGCCTCTTTTTTCCTTCTTCCTTTCAATACAACTACAATAAGAGCCTGTGACTCCATGAGAATGAATGGCTCCCTTGCCAAATGGATCTTTCTTAATGCAGATCTCAGTGAAACTTAGTCATTAAGATTTAGAAAATTGCCTGAGGCTTTTAGAAAGTAACACTTGGAACTCCGTCACAATCTGCCCCTGAACTCTCTTACCAGCCTCCTAGTAGTCCTTCACATTCACTCCTGACATTTCATCTCCTTCCTTCATACCTTTGTTCTTCAGCCTCCACAGCCATCCTCGTTCTCCCTTCTCTTCCACCTCTTAGAATCCCTAATTTCCTTCAAAACTCAAGTCAAGGAACATCTTCTGACCACATGAGACCTTTAGCAATACTCCCCCCCAAAATGGCCATGTATTCATTTTGTATATGTTAGATATACAAATGGGCTTCCCTGTTAAAAAGTTCCTTCAGGGAATATTTAATTTGCCTTTGTATCTGTAGGACCTGACAGCCTCAGTCTTATCTATGAAATGAGCACGATAATAACAGAATCTATCTCAGAGAATGGTTGTGAAGATTAAATGAAATATTTGTAAAGTGCTTAGTACAGTGCCACACACATAACAGGTGCTTAATAATTGTTTTCTTCACCTTCTCTAATCCCTCCTTCACCATTGATTGATTGATTGACATCCCTGGGGCCATACAGTAAGTAAAATCCAGGGGCTGAATTTGAACCAATATTTCCTACCTTTGATCCCCACAGTACTTTATCCACCATTCTAAACTGCCACTATACCTTTTAAATTGAGCTAGAAGTATGATAATTTATACTATTATGTACGAAATTACTCATCAAGACTAATTATATATCTTGTAATTGCACTAACTGTGATGCGGATTTTTTTAAAGTAGAAAATCCAAACCTGCAAATCACGTTCAGGCATTGTATGTTGATTTTAAGGTTCAAAAACCGAACAATGACTGAGCTATAACAGCGGGGGAGATGGGAGTGAGATTCCAAGATAAGTATGAGCCAGATGTTATCCGGATAGTTATTTATCGTCAATAGGATGAAAAGGAAGTCAAGAAACTCATATGCATTAAATGTTTGCCTGTAGTGTGTTGTTCTAGACAGGAGATAATGGAGAATAGAGAGAATGATGTTTTCCTTAAGTGATGTGCTATACTTTAAAATCCTGATATTTTTATTACAAATGTATCTACTGGTAATGTGTGTATCTTATTGAAACAGGTTGTTCCTTCTACCCTTCAGTGATAGCCAACAATATGTATCCAGGGATTCATTGCTATCCCTAAAAAGCTACTTAGCTATATATGTATTGGGTGTGGTTGGGGCAGGTTTAGAGAAGAAATCATTTTGATAAGGTTTAGTCTTGTTTAATTTTTGTATTCTGTGTGTTCTAAAGAGAATCCTTTGCATCTTTTTGAACCAGTTCCATTCTCTAGCAGCTCATAGACCAGAAGAGCTTGGAAACAACTCAGAAAATCTGAGGGATTTCTTGAAATTTAGTATCCCTTTCCCAGTTGAAATCCAGGAATTCAAAATACTCCTTGGAAAATAATCCCTTTCCCTAACCCATACCTGTTCTATTGGAAACTGGATTTGTCCTGGCAGATGTAAGGACTTCTGTTAGTATTCTAATTGTTTATATATTTTAATGAAATCTTTAAAACTGAACTTTGTTAAAACTAAGAGGCAGTTGGTTATTAGAAGCTTTATTTAGCTTCTTTTCTACAGCTACAGGAAAGGCATTGAGATTAAGTGCAAAGAGCTTTGAATTTAGAGTCGTGGGTTTGAATCCGGACTGTTGCCTATGCTTAGCAAACAAGTCATTTCTACTCCCTTGTCCTTCAGTTTCCTCATCTATAATATAAGAATTCAACTAAATCTCTGAGGGTTCTCCCAACCTCAAATCTTGTCTTTTCTTTAAATGTAAATACACATATTCCATTTTATTTTTATGTGTGTGTGTATGTATATGTCTCAGTATGTGTGTATTCCCTTATATAAAGCAAATTTAATATATTCACTTCTGCTGTAGGCAAATTCATAGACCATGATCTCTTGTCTACTTTTCTCTTTGTGGAATAATGTCCAAATCATTCAATAATTCTGAATAAATATTACAGCTTCCTTAATTCAATTTCCCATTATTCAAATTCTCTTAGGATCACAGGAATTACAATGATAATTAGCTATTTCCTAGTGGTTACAAAGAATGTGGATGAGTCAGATCCTTAGGATTTCTATTTGTGACCTTGCCATTGACTCAGAGATGTTCTATATGGTTTTCATTCTTTGGTCAGAGGGCGGACTAAAGTTACAGACTTAGGAATCAGTGGCACATGATTAACCCTAAATTAAAGTTAACCTCTTTGTTAAGGGTGAAGATTGCCTATTCTCTATCTTCCATTTCCTAATATGAGTACCTCACTACTTTTGTCGAGTCTGGGTCACCAGGTGCAGATGAGCAACAGGAAAAAAGATACTGAAAGATACTGGCACTTGTGAAATTTGAAAAAAAAAAATTAAGAGCCTAAAAGCTGTTCTAAAAAATTGGATGAGGGCATGTTCTGATTTTTTAAAATAGTAAAGAGAAAGGAGACTTTAGACTAGGGGCCAGCAACCTTATCTTTGATTCCTGGAAAAATTATAGAATGTAATCATTCATCCGTTCTCCATGTGACAGGATTTCTCCATCCCTCACATTCCTGGATAACTGTCTTGAAGGAATTTCACAATAGGCCCACCAATGAGTAAGCATTTAAATGCTTATAATGTGTCAAGCATTGTGCTAAGCTGGGAATAAACATACAGGTAAAAAGATAGTCCCTGAAGTGATCTAAGATGGAAAGGTTTCTTGTATATTATAAAATATGAAGAGTGATGTGAAATTAATATTTCTTACTTTGAATTGATAACAGTTCATATTTTTATAGTGCATTAAGGTTTGCAGAATGGTTTATTTAAATAATTTCTTTTGATTCTCATATCTGTCCTGTAAGATATATCCCTCCCTCATTTCACATCTGAGGAAATGGAGGATCAGAGATTTTAGGGTATTGTCCAGAATCACAGAGCCTGGTATGCTGGAAGGAAAGAGGCAAGAGGAAACACAGTAATAGTTCCTCCTCTTAATTACATTGGAAAGAACGCATCTTTTCATCCCATGGCTGGATTGTTCAATTTATGAGAGAATCTCTTTAGATAACAAATGAATGGAGCAAAGAACCATAAACTTGGGGTAAGGGTTATACCAGTCTAATGATTCTGTGGATATAGGAACATGAAATCATCAATTGAGCGTTAGAAGAGACCTGAGAAATCATGTAGTTCAACTCCCAAATTTTTACAAATGAAGAAATTGAGATTTAAGGAGATTAGTGATTTGTAGAAGGTAGTAAATGGAAGGTTCAAGACTAGGCTCCAACTCTCTTTCCATTGTACTAAACAGTCTCCATATAAAATCATAACAAATGCTGGAATACTGATACTGGTCAGTGGATTTGCCTTCATTTTGATAAAACAGATTCCAGTGTTAATATATTTGATGTTTGGTGTGATTAAAGCTTAGTTCGAAGAAGACAATTTTATGCAACAGACAGCTAGGAAAGATGGAAGAGAGAGGAGGAAATTTGTGTGAACACATGAACAAAAATGAAACAAAAACACTGACAATAGGTTAGCTATATAAGAGAAATGTTTCAAAACCCATAACCCTAATTAACACATCTAACTTGATGTTTTGTGCTCTGATAATTTTATAAAGTGAGAAAGCCTATTTGTACAGAATTAATCAAATGTTTAATGAGGGCTCCAAGAAAAGTGAAGACTTCCCTATAACCAGAAGCTGTGAATTATCCCTTTGTCATACATGTTCTTTAAGCTTTCAGTTTTCCCTTGGACTTTGTATTTATTTGTGGAAAAATGTGTCCCCAAACACTTGACAGGAGAAAGAGACAGGGAGGAGAAGTTTTATAACAATTCCTCTTACCTTAGCATCTTATTTGAACAATTCTAGCTAAAAGCTAAATGCTAGCTAATTGATATCAACTAGATACTCAATAGGAGCATAGCAGTGGAAGCTCAAGATCAGCAATCCTGAAGGGGAGAAATGGTTGGATTCTCTTGGAACACAACCCACTATTTTAAGAGAGAATTGGAAAATAATGCCAGAGAGAATGCTATACTCCTTTATAAGCCATCCAAAATGAAGCAAAGATAAAGGAAGAAAAATTTTTTAAAAAAGAGAGAGAAATGAAAACTCTCTATAAGAAACCATTATAAATTTTGTCAAAATAAGAATGTTGATATTTTATAATTAGGGTTGGTCCACATTGGATCAAATTGACCTAGTCTCTGGTGCACAGTGGTTTTTGGTACCCCTAGAAAAATGGATAGATTCCAAAATTCAGATTTGTTATAAGATTAGTCCAAACTTTCACAATCCACAGCAATTCAGAACCAATTCTTTCTGTGCCCTCAATCAAATCAGACTTCTGTACCCTGAGTTTGAGGGGTCCTGGGCTGTTTCAGCTTCTTAGAAATATGCCAGAGTTCCACATTTATCCCAGGGTAGGATTTCTACTCTTGAGATGATGGTTCATTAGGTATTACCACTATAATTATCTTCATTTACAAATTGTGAAAGAGTTTTAAAGAAAATGTACCTTGTTTAACATTACCCTAATTAAGCAGCTAATAAATAGCAGAATTGCACTTTGAACTCATATTCTCCTGCTCCATGGCCTTTCTTATCTGTTTGTGGTATGCATTTAGACCTGAAGTAGAGTCTGATTCTTTCAAAATCTGTTCAGGACTCCAGAGCAAAGTTTCATTTGGGGATCTAGGCCTGTGATTATATTTATTTATAAAAGTTCCAAATGAGAAAACTCCTCTTACTGTTGCCAGGAAAGCTTCTAAGCTTTGTCTTAGAGAATTGCCTTTTAAAAACTAAATTTTTTTTATCATATATAAGACATTTGGGACATCCTAGAAAGATCAAGTTACCATACATATACATACATATACACACACATATATAGTACATGTACCTAAATATACTCACATCCATACATGCAACATGCATGAATTGATAATTCTACCATACATGTATACACAGAAGGCATTTAAGATGGTCTTTGAGTTCAGGAGTAGGAACAGAATCATTTTGTGTGTGTGTGTATATTTGGCTGAATTGATTAAATTTAAAAAAAAAATTAAAAGTAGGATACTAATGTAGAAGATAGGTAAAAAACCAAAGGGTCATAGTAAGATATGGTTGAAATTAGGGATGCCTGACAAATTAATCTGTCTCAATACTTCTCAACTCTAAGAACTACTGGTATCTTCTCAGTGCTAAGAGTTCCCAGATCATTCTTGTTGCCACAGCCATCATCTCATTGACCCAGATGACTCAGTTTCTAAAAACTGAAAAATGCAAATCTACCAGAATTTGGTAACTTGCAAACTCTTAATAAACCTTAACAAACCTGTCCTATAGCTCCTGTTGGCTGTGTGAAAAAGTCAGGGTTCAGTACATATCTTAATGGACTAATTCTCTGGCAAATCCAAATAACTGGGCCCTCTTCCAGCTCAGAGGAGAGGTAATGATTGGGACCAGAGGTTAGAACTGATATATAGATGCACCCATTGCCCCAAAGTGATGTGTTTGGGAAGTATGAGCAAAGTATTTGCTCTTAGCTTCTGCCCTAACCAATAGTGCATCTCACTTCCAAGACTGTACTAGTTATGTTCCCTGGACATGCAACTGATGATTATCTTTTAAAGACCTATATATGTATATGTGTGTGTTTATAGGTCTTTAAAGATATATATTATGTATAATATAATATAATATTATGTGATATTATAATATGTATAATATACAAAATATATACACACATATCTATATTATATAACATATACATACACATTTATACATATACATATATGTGGCAAATATCCAGTACTTAGCCTGGCATGTAAGTGATTAATTATTTTTGACCATCAATATCAGAGATTAATAAGTACCCTAACAATGACTGAAGTAGTTGGTTGCATCTTTCTAATTTTCTGTACCCCAAAACTAGGTTGAGATGAAACACAAAAAGTTTGTGGATAAATACAGAAAGCATCCTGCCACCCCTCCACCTACATACCAAATTAATTTCCAGGATTGATAATAGAACTAGTTTGTCATGCTAACCATAGTTACTTAAGATGCTATAACACAGCCCTGTAATTAGAGAATGAAATCTGGTATGCAATGGAGCCTCACAATTTGAGTATGTGATGCTACCTGACAGGTAGGACTTGGTGATGGACACTGTGTTGGAGGTATCTTAGGCTTTTAGCTTTTTGAAGAAGATACTGAAACAGACTTGAAACAGAAGATATTTTGAAGTGTTTCCACTAGGATTAAGTTCTGAACAGTGGATTGGGAACATTCTCCATTCCAAAGGAATTTTGGAGGAGTAAAAACTGGACATAGCATGGAGAGAAAGGTGAGAATATTGTTTTATAAATTGGAGTAGGGCTTTGAATCTCATACTAGCATTATAGCTTGCTGATTGATATTTATTTGTAGGGTTTTGTTTTGTTTGGGGAGTAGGGGTGGCTATTGGCAATAACTGAGACTACTGATATAATACTTTAAGAGTTGTCGATAGATTTCAGCTTTTTATCCTCACTTCAATTAGCTAGGATTAAGAAAATTTTACTCAACTGAAAGAGGTTTACAAATGTAGATTGAAGTAAAAAAAAAGAGAGGGGGAGGTAATTTATATTAAAGTAATATCAATTTTTACATATTTTAAAAAAATAATTCTTGTTGATGCTTAAATTTTCTTAATCTTACTCCATAGAAATAATGCAAATGTCACTCTCAGGATGCTAATGCTTCATTTAAAAAAATAAAATAAATGATTCCTTTTTTTAGTGATAGCATGAATTCTGATTGATGGGATGAATTATGAGAGAACTTGGGAATTTAATACCTTTTGTGAGCATTCTATACATTTCAGTGACTAGTAAAGATAAATAAATACTGTAAAAAATATACAGTACTAATCTGAATTACAATTCTACCATGTCAAGTTTTACAATATTATAGGCATCCCTCAAACACATATTATTCTCTATCCTCCTCCTATTTCAACTTCCTACAACTTCTAGTAAAGGGGAAAGTGGTAAAATAATAATAATATAATAACAAACATAAATAATAGAATTCAAGTCTGATCTAATAATGGTAAATGAAGTCTAGCATTGATGTATGTTTTAAGGGTTAGTTTTAATAGCATACATTGCAATCTAATTATCTTAGGAATGAAACTACCTGTTCCCATATTTCAGAATTGGTACAATGGATAGAGTCTTGAATCTGAGTTCAAATGTAGACTCAGACCTTTAATATCTATGTGACCTTGGACAAGTCATTTAGTCTCTGTCAGACCTAGTTTCCTCAACTGTAAAATGGAGATAATAAAAGCACACACTTCTCAGAGTTAACTGTGGAAATCAAATGATATAATATTTGTAAAGTGCTTTGCAAAGCTTAAAATGCTATATAAATGCTAGTTACTATTGTTGTCACATGTTAAATATTAAATGACATTGGGAAGAGGCCATTTCTACCCCTTTTTTGTTTAAAGAAGTTGAGGCTTTAATAAATAAGAAGAATTTATTTTGTAAATGTAAGTTCCTTTAAAGCAAAAACTGGATTTTTTCCCTCATTTTCCCTCAATGCCTAGCAAAGTGCCTAGTGTGTAATAGGGGTTTAATAAATGCTTTTAGATTGAATTGAATGCATTTCAGCGTGTCTTCATTGACTATAGCTTGTTTCCAGTATGGCAATGAGAGATGGAATAACGAATCCATGGATTTGCATCTTTGGATAACTGACCAGGTGGACTGAGATATATGAAAGCACATTTGTTAAACATTGTATTTTTAATGTCAAGGGAAGTACCTTCCAGTTGGAAATACAGATTTATTCTTCTGGAGAGGTGTAAACAAGTAAAGTAACTTAAGCAGAGCAGTGGGAAAGGGAGACAGGATATCTGGCTTTTTTTGGAAGCTTATAATTAAGTTATTCATTCATGCAAATTATATTTTGTTATGCACCTACTAGGTGCATTGTGTCATGCTGGTTGTTAAGGGTGTTACAAAGGTAAATATGGTCCAGTCCCTAGCTTCAAGGAGTTTGCAGACTAGGAAATTAATAGATTGGTTTAATTTAGAGATGTCTTATAAATAGCATTTCCATGAGAATGGGGAGAGGATAGGAGAACTTCTGAATTGAAAGCAACCTTCTAGGAAGACCATATATTATTGTTGCATCTCAAAGAATTAAGGGTATAATTTACCTAACACTTTAAACTTTTTACCTAGTGATTACATAATAGAAGGCAAGGCATGTATCATATGAAGATAATATGATTATGAGCTAGCAGCGGCATTAGAGCTTATTTATTCCCAGACTCTCCATTATATTCGTGGAGAAACTGAGGCTCATAGATAAAAATGATTTACTCAAGATTATATAAGTCAAATAGCAGAGCTAGAATTCTGACCTGTATCTTCTAACTCAAAATCAATTATCTTATCCACTGTATACATTGTACATGAATCTTTGCATTTTCCTCTTGAAATATTGGGTGAATTAATTGCTAATGCCATTTTCTGTCCTTGAAATATTGATTCATACATAGTGATCATTATAGCCCTAGACAGATATGCTATATATTACATTTGGTGATTTCAGACTATAATTAAACTTCTCAATATCCCTTTGTGGAAGCGAGATATTATTATCTTCATTTTAGAGATGATGAAATGGGGACACAGAGGAGTTAAGGGCTTTGCCCAAGGTCACATTGCAAGGACTTAGGGCCAAATAAGATAGTACAATCTTCCTGGGTCAGTCCTTTATGACCTTGTTGAGTCAGATAAAATTTATTCTTGACCTTTAAATTAAATTACACCCTTGTTCTTGCTTTCCATCCTAGGATGCCAATAGTAATAATAATAGCATAGTTTATATAATACCTTTCATCTGAGGATTTAAAAGCCATTTATACACAGATAAATACCCTGTACTCCATTCTCCCTATCTGGCATCCATAAGACAAACAGCAAAATAGTAAAACATGCAGAGTCAGAGCAGAGGGGGAATAACAGCCTTAGTTTCTCTAAGATACTAGCACAAACCTGCCCATCAACAGGTGTCATCTGAGACATGTATAAGTGTTTAAAATGAAGACAGAATCAATGTAATGAATAGCAGGCAGGAACTAAGGTTACTGAACTATTCCCAATTCACCCTTCAGAAAACAAGACCCTTAGTTCCTAGAGGAAGTGGGTATAGAGTTGCTGCATCCCTGTAACCCATCTCCTCAACTCCCACCATCAGATCTCTAGTTTAACCCTAGAGAGTTTTCCTTCTCCAATTTGCCAAAATCCAGTTTATGACTTAAGGGCCAGAGAAGTGAATTATATTTATTTCACAGAAACAGTCTTCCTTAATTATTTTGCAATAGTTCTAACTCTTGACTCTGCCCTTAATTAAATATATGACAGTGGACTGATCACTTATTCTCCACAACTTTCAGTTTCTTAATCCATAAACTAAGAAAATGAGACTAAATCATCCCTTAGAAACATCAAAATCCAAGATTAGTCTGGAATCTTGGGGTTCATTCTTCCTTTCCTCTCTAGCTCTTTGCAGTAAAAAAAATATTTATTAATGAAGAGCAATGTACAAATTGATCTTGTAAAAGTTTTAGAGCAATGGATTTGACAAGAGCATAAGAGGGGAAGAACATATGAGGGAAACTTTTAAAACTATTAATCAACCATTCCAGCAGCCAAACTTCACTTTATTTTCAGTCTGGCAAACTTACAGATGAGAGATACTATGCAGAGACAGTTTCTGTGCAAACAGAGAAGGCCCTTCAAATGTAAACATTTGAGCAGCTGGCATAGGAGATTAGTGAAGCAGTAGTGGGAAGGGAGCAAAAGTGGATATTGGCGCCAACTAAATTTAACTAATGCTAAGTAAGTACCTTGTTCTAATATCAGGATCAGAAAGACTGTATTGACCAAGCTAAAAAATAATGATAATTACTCACTTAAGTAAAGTAATTAATTTGACTTTTAATTGACAAGCAGTTAAAACAGTATTTCTGTTTAAAATCTCCCAAATCAAAAAAGTTAAAAAAATCTAGTTTAGGTACCTAGGTAAAATATCAGCACCTGTAATGTGTGTCTGAGTGATTGGCTGGTGATGGAAATATTTCGATAAGATGTTCCACTTACTTCTGGTCTCAGCTATTTTATGACAACAATGGTTCCCCTACCACACTTTTTAAAATTGATTTTTCCATTGCCTGATGCAGGTTGTATCTTTTAGGGGAAAGCAATGCTGCAAATGAAAGGATATAATCAAACTTTATTAGAAATCCATGTGACATCTGTGTCCATTAATGACTCAGCAGAGCAGCAAGTCAGGTCAGTGGTTTTCAGAGTAGGTTATATTAGATTGTGAATTTATTGCAGGCAGGGACTGTCTTGTTGCCTTTCTTTATATTCCTAGTACTTACCACAGATTTCAGTACTTATCAGGTGCTTAATAAACACTTTTTTAATGACTGAGATGGCAGAAATCTTGTAAGGTTCTGCTATCTGCATGCCATGGGTTATGAGTTTATAAGGTAGGAATGGTGAATGAGTAAAATCCCATTACTTTCTATGTGATTCTGGGAAAATTGCTTAACTTCTATTTGTAAAACGGGAATATTAATATTAACACCTACCTCCCAGGATAGTTCCCAGGATCCTATAAGCTAATATTTGTAAAGTACCCGATATATAGTAGATACTATATAAATGCTCTCTATTATCTATTATTGCTGTTATTATTATCATAGGCTTCAGAGCTGGAAAAATATATAGTACTTAGAGATTATCATATTGAGAAATTCTTAACATGGCATCCATGAATTTGTTTTTTAAAACATATTGATTGCCATATATCATTCTAATTGGTTTTCCTTGTAACCCTATATATTTTAGTTTATGCTTTTAATAATATTACTGTGAGACATCATTAAACTGTCAGAGGAATCTATGACACAAAAATGGTAAAGAATCCCTTGCCTAGTCCAACCCACCAAGGAAACTAAGATCCTGAGACTTTAAAAGACATGTACAAAATCTCTGAGCCAGCGAATTAGAAGAGTCTGAATTTGAACCCAAGTCTTCTGACTCTAGATGTAATCTTGTTTCCACTAGGCAATATCATTTTACTTTAGTGAGTCCTTAGAACAATCTCCTTTTATGTGAAGAGAATACATTTTGAGTAATAATTTGATGCAGCTTGCAAAATGAGTTTGTTGTCATCCTGGGACAAATGTTATCTGATTTGACTGCACTTTAGCTAGAGATGTAAGGAGCGTTAAGGACAAGTGCTCTCCTTTTGCACTTGTGCAGTGTGTGTGTGTGTGTGTGTGTGTATTTGTGTATGTTTTCCTAGTGATAATTAAAATAATTTTTGGCCTCTCCTAAGATTTGGGATTTGGTTGGATGATTTTCTTTTTTGAGGGGAAAGTGAGTATTGTTGGAAGGAATTCCCACCTAATGACATCGAAGATCCATATTAGTGTATTTAAAGTTTGAATACTCTTTTTAAAAAGTAAATTCTTTTTTAGAAGACCTTCTGGGGTTGTAGTAGAAACCCAGCTTGATGTATTAGAACTGACCCCACTAACTTTTTCTCTCTCCTTGGCCAAATCAAAGTCTTTTATGATGCTTGTTTTGATCAGTTTTGATTATCTTCAGTAGATAGATAAATAGCCAGTAGTTGATCAGCTCTATCTAAAGGATATGGATTAATTGATTAGTGGCAAACAAAGAGAGAAATCTCTACTGCTGAAGCCAGGGCTATATCCTTGGCTTTGTCCTATTCAGGATTTTAATTAAAGGCTTGGATAAAGACATAAAAAGCAAATTTTATCACATTTATATATATATATATATATATATATATATATATATGTGTGTGTGTGTGTGTGTATATGTATATATAATTAATTGAGAAGGATTCTGAAAGTCCAAATTCAAATCTTTTTAACCAATGTAGTTGTGTTATAGCATTACCAAACTGGAAGGGAATATCAGAAGCCTAACCAATACTGGATCAAGACCTCTATCACCTAACCAGAAGTTAGTCACTTGACTTTTTCCCAGGGACTTCATTTGAGAGTCACTACTTTTTTTTAAACTATGCTAAGAACTTTTCATTTTTATATTTTAAATAATATTTATTTTTTCTGATATGAAAACAATTTTGAACATTCATATTTTTAAATCCCCTTCCTTTCCTGAGACACTAAGCAATTTAATATAGATTATATATGTGCAAGCATGCAAAACACATCTCCATATTAGTCATGTTGAAATCACTATTTTGTAAGACAGTTCATTCCATTTGTAGTCCATTTTGTTAGAAAGATTTTCTTTACATTAATCCTAAAATCTTCCCTTTGCATCCATCCATATTACTTGTGATCCTGCCATATAGAGCCAAGCAGAATAATTAAATTTTATTCTCTGGGAGAGCCCTGTTTGACATAGTATCTTCTCCCAACTATTCTTTTCTTCAACCTAAACATCTCCATTTCTTGCAAGTAGTCCTCATGTAGCATGAATTTGAGGCCATTCCCATACTGGTTATAATCAGAATTCTTTCCAGCTTAGATTAAATCACTTCCTTTTTTAACATGACACCTACAGCTCAATCCAGTTTTACAGGTGAGGTCTGAGTAAAGCAGACTACAGTAGAATTCTTACTTTTCTAATTCTAAAAAAAATACTTTTAATATAACTGAAAATTGAGTTACACTTTTTTACCTGTTTTTTTTCTTTCATACTGTTGACTCATTGAACTTGTTTTCCTAAACCCCTATTTTTGAAACAAACTGCTATCTAGACTGATCTCCCCATCTCCTATTTTTGAGATTGATTTTTGAACTCACATGTAACTCTTTGTTTAGCCCTATTAAGTTACATATTTTTGGATTTGCTCCAGTAATCCATCCACACTTGGAATTTCTTTATGAATCCTGAGCCTTTTACAAAGTGTGTTAGCTAGCCATCTCAGCTTTGGGTCATCTGCAAATTAGATAAGCCTGTCTCCATTCCTTTTTTGAAGTTATTGATAAAAACATTAAGTAGCACAGGGCCCAGCAGGGGTTCATGATGCACTCTTCTGGAGTTTGCCTTTCCAGTTGACATTGAGCAATTAATGAGTTTAGACATTAAAACAGTTCTGAATCAATCAGATTATACTGTTGTCTGGCCCGCATCTCTTCATCTTTCCACAAGATCATGAGACACTTTGGATTTGCTGCTAAAATGTAGGCTAACTATATCTCTGGCAATCCACCGAACCACTAGTTTAGTAGCCCTGTCAACAAATTAAATGAGGTTAGTCCGGCATGACCTGTTCTTGATGAAGCCATGCTGGCTCTTTGTGACCGTAGGAGGAAGAATGTGTCAGTTTTGATTATTCTCTTCTAATAGCACATATTGTTGATTTCTAAAGGCCCAACATGATATAAATGTTTTAAAATAAACTTGTTGGGTTTAACTCCTGCCTCTCAAATGTAGATTTCTAAATCAAATACACTCTTGGCCAATTACCCTATGTCAGAAATGCAGGTTGAGACCTTAGGCTTGCCTGTTGAATAACTACTTAGAGCAGGTATGGTAGGGGCTGGAATTTCTTTCTGGGTAATTAGGGGAAAGGGAAAAAACCCACAGTCAAAGAACCACTTAGCATATGGCTAAGGAACAGGGTGTGAACATGCCTTCTGCCTCATGGTAGAGAGATCCAAGAAGAGACATCCATTTTTAGGCAAGGTCATTATTGCTCAGTCAATAAGCATTTATTAAATGCCTGCTACTGCTATGGGCCAGGCATTGTGCTAAGTCCTAGAGATACAAAGAAAAGCAAAAAAAAAATGGTATCTACCTTCAAAGAACTCACAGTCTAACATAAATTTATTTTGTTTGACTTCTGATTTGTGTCAAGGAAGCTCTTGGGTGGGAGAGTGACGAAGGAAGGGAAGTTGAGCAGGATAGTAATACAAGAAAAAAAGGGAGGAAGGGAGAATGGAAGGATGGGAAGAAGGAAGGAAAGGAAAGGAGGATTAAAGGGAGGAAGGGAAAGAAAAGGGAAGAAAGGAAGGGAGGGATGGAGGGAGAAGAGAAAGAAGGAAAGAAGGGAGGAAGAAGAGAAGGAAGAAGGGAAGGAAGGATGAAAGAGGGAGGGAGGAAGAGAATAAGGAAGGAAAAAAAGCAAAGGAGGGAATAAGGAAAAAAGGAAAGAAAAGTAAAGTTTCAATGTGATCATTTTAGAAAAACAGAGAGGAAAGTAGATGTTAGTTCAGAAGGGAAGATAGATAAAGCAAGGAAATGTTAACACCATTGTTTTAAGTTTAACATACACATTAAAAACAGGGAATACATAATATAGATTCATAGTTTCATTTATAATCCTCTTTCCTTTTTGTATATTGAAATGTTCATATTTGTTGATTGTTCATAATAAATTTTTGTGGAAACAGGTTGTGGAAGGTATCTGGTTCTCAGTTCAGTATTTATAATACAATCAATCTCCTTTGGCACAGTGATTGAATTTGAGCAGTGGGAAGAAATTGCCAATCAATGAGAAGATGAGAATTCTGTGTAAGAGTGTCAATGTGGAGTCTTTAGGCAACTTCCCTTCTTAATTATAACCTCCTTGGACAAGATAAGAAATTGTTCCAGACCTGAAAGTGTTGGACATATTTTCAAAATCTGTCCACTAATAAGATTTTATTAAGTGCTTACTGTGTTTCAAGAATGGATGCAAAGATAGCAGTGGAATAGCCTCTACCTACCTTCAGGAAGTAGCTTGGGGGGGGGCATAGGTAAGGCTTATAGACAGAAGGTAAATTACATTTAATTGTGAAGAGCTAAATGGAACTCACGGAAGTTCCATGGAACTATAATGGAACCAAAGAGACAGAAACAGCCTATCCAAATTTTCCTGGTCAGAAACTATCAGCTCAGCCTTTAGAAAATGTTGAGCTAGGGTTCAGGAAGATAATAGAGTAAATCGGGGTGTCCACAGAATTAGCACACTTTTCATCAAGAACCAACAGAGTACAGTGCCAAAAAGGGTGGATATTGTTTGAGGCTGGGGAAAAGAGATTAGTCCATGGGAAATATTCATGTGGGAGTTAGAAGAGGAAAAAAATTACAGTGACAACTACTAGATAAATTGGTTGTTCTTTGAAAAATAAGAATCAAAAATTTTGGTTTTGTAGCTTTGTTTATCTGCAGTACTAATAACCAGACATCCATTTCATGGGAATATTAGGCTGATTGAATTAGTAAATGTGCTTCTAAGTTACTAAGTGTCTCAAAAAAGAGCATTTGGGAAAATATTTCACTTTCTGTCACTAGGCAGAGGTAGCATGGTGCCACAACTAGAGAGCTGCTTTAGTTGTCAGGAGCATCTGGGTTCTAGTTCCTCCTATGAGAAAGAGTGACTCTGTGACTTGAGGTAATTCATTTAAACTCTGTAGTGGCTTTCTAAGACTATAAGATGCAAAAAAAAAAAAA
>JAJPUD010003318.1:179733-209133 GCA_023553655.1 Myrmecobius fasciatus | reverse complement strand
GAGAGAGAGAGAGAGAGAGAGAGAGAGAGAGAGAGAGACATGAGAGATACAGAAACACAGAGAGACAAGACAGAGACAGGGACTGAGTATCGGTCTTCAGCAGGGATAGAATTTTAGCAAATAAAGGTAACTCCATGAGGGCAGAGACTATTTGATTTTTGCATTTCTATCCCCACTTTTCACATAGTTCCTGGCACATTGAAGTTCTGGGCCATACTGGCCTTGGGGTTTTCTTGGCAAAGGTACTAGAGTGGTTTGCCATTTCCTTCTGCAATGCATTAAAGCAAATGGAGATTAAGTTGTGGAGGGTCACCCAGCTGGTAAGTGTCTGAGGTTGGATTTGAATCCAGGCCTTCTTGACTCCAGGCCCACTGCTTTATCCGCTGAGCCATCTAGCCAGAAAGTTCGTCAATTAAGCAAGCTCAAGATTTGGAAGGATATAATACAAACTGCAAAAAGAAAAACATGAAATGTGATTTCAGTTAGTTGTGTTATGCTGGAGGCACAGTGAGTAGTTGTTTTGCCTGGAAACTAGAGGATGTTTAAGGTAAGACTGCAAAGAGAGTCTGGGCCCATAGCAAAAAAAAAAAAAGAGTTTGGACAACTCATAGACAGGCATCTGAGCCAATGGAGGCTCTTAAACTTCTGTTCATGGTATGATGGTATAGTAGAATGCATCAGGAGTTCTAACTTTGGATCTTTGCTAAGATTCACTTTGCTCATTTGTAAAAATGTCATAATGATAATTACACAACCTAAATTAAAGACTGCTGTGAGGAAAGTGTTTTGTATATAAGTAGTTCAGTTTGGAAAGGTAAAAATGAGGCTTGTTACAATTATTGCTCTTGTTTTTCAGCATTATGTGTTTTCTACAAGTAATGGAATGATAGGCCATCTGAGTTCATCATTTTTTCAAAAAGAATGGAGAGAAAAGAAGCGTTCTTCCCATTATATGCTTGAATGCTTAATTCTATTGATTGATATATTCTTGCATACCAAAAACCCAAATCAACCCCTAAGTTCAGATACCAACTATTTCATTTAATTAGGTGATGTTGGCAAGCCACTTTGATTTTTCTGGACCTTGTTTTTTTCTCATATGTCAAATGAATGGAATGGATTAGGGGACTTTAAGGACTCTTCCAAGTCTGAGCATCCTCTGACTCATTGTGTATATTCCTGGTGGGGAAATTTGAATATGAATCACTATTTCTGTTAGTGACCCAGCTGGAACCACTTGCCAAGTACAAAAGTATACACTGATCACAAGTACACTCAAAATGTATGAAGAAATAATACATTTTACCTTGGATTCTGATCGTCTTGATCAGAGCTTATTAAACATTTAATACTTGAAACCCCTTTTTACAGGAGTAATTTTTACGTGACTCAAGGTATAATGGTATATACAATTAGTATACAGATTAAACATTTACTGATAATAAATCCTAAAGAAATTTATTTTAAAACAATTTTTTTTCATGTAATTTTACCACTTATTAAAGGTGAAATCAAATTTGCATACTATTGAGATAAATGTGCTTATTTTTACATAAAGAATTAAATCTTGGTGGAATATTTGATATCTTTTACTGCTGACAGTTTTTTTTGCCACCCCCCCCATCAGTAGAATAGTCTTGCCCATAGCCTTTATTGGATAGTATATATTTTGATTCTGATGGAACTGTGAATGTATGAACCAGAAAAGCATAGTTATAATGTCTTGGTGGTAAAATATTTGTTGTTAGGAAAGATGTCCAAGATCAGCTAGCATGGTATATGGATTTCTTTTAAAAAATATTAAATGTATTGATGATCTCTTTCACAGTTGTTCCTGGGTCATGTGATGATCAAGATAGTGGACTATTTTCTCTGAGCCATACTAACTCTCAAAAAACAACAGCAATTAAATGTCTGATCTAGGACAGTTACAGCTGATCCCTTAAAGCAAGAAAGTTAAATTCCCCTTTAAGGTAAAAGCTTGATGAATAAACACTAAAGAGCATTAATCATTAAAACTCTGACTTTAGTTACTCCACAAAGCAGCTTTCATGCTTCTGGCAGGAATGTTCAAAGTGCTATTCTACCTTCCCTTCTGCCCACTTTGCACCCACAAGGCAGACACTGATTATGTCCAGCCATAGGAAAAGGAAGAATAGGGAAAGCGTTCTGCTTTCTCTTTGGGGCAGCCTTCCCCAACTCTGCAGAAAGCAGCAGAAGGTGATTTAGCCCAGACAGAGAATTAAAGAATTGGAATCAGGGGAAGAACTCTGGCAGGGGGGCCCTAGCCTGAAGGAAAAGGAAATGGAACTCTCATGGGGCCAGTCCTGTTCCCCCAGAAGCCACTTAAGCCTTTTACCAAGACCAGTAAAGTGCAAATCCCACAACGTGGCAGCTTTGCAGTCCAACCTCAAGGGTGTTATCAAAGGAGTAGAGGGAATTAAAAAAAGTGAGTGACAGGAGAATATTAAGGAAAAAAGACTGGGGCACCAAAGATTGCAAGAGGAAGAAAATCCAATTAAAGAGCAGAAAGAAGCATGCATATAATCTTCAAAGAGAGTAGACAACTCTGCTAATAAATATTACAAGACAACAGAAAGTGAACCAATTCTTCATGAAATACAGAAATACTAATTTGGAGGGAAAGCTGGCGGAACAGAAGCAAAAGGCAAAGGGAATGAATGAGCACATGGTGGCTATCCAGACCAAAGCCTTTGACCTTACAAGATGTTCAGATACAACTTAAAGATCACAAAAAGGCATGACAGATCAAACCATCATCTATAAAGTCGATCAAGACAATTGTTCAGAACTTCAGAAACAAAGTGCTGATCAAAAGAACCTAAGAATAAAACTCTACATTTTAAACTCCGAAACACTTTTGATTAAATTTAATAATTAATAACATGCAACAAATTGCCCAGAAGAAAGTCCTTCAAATATAAAAGAATGAAACTTCAAATAAGGTAAGACTTTTCTATTGGTAAGAATCCACAGAAAGGAATGAAATACATTTAATATGCATCCCACAATGATATATACCACAAACTTGAACCCAGTAACTAATGAAAAAAAATGAAATGTCAACAAAAGAGAGACTTTTGATGTGTACTGCCTCCCAAAAAAAACACACACAACATAATTGTGAACAGGATATAATATCTTGCAAACTTTTCAAACAGAAACACAAGAAAGATAAATGAGGACAATTATTAAGGAAAGAGGTAATGAAACAAAACACCTCAGAAAAACAAATTTTTTTAAAGAGAAAGAGACTCACTAATAAGTTTTTCTTTTAAAGTGGAATCATTGAGAGCTGAAAAAATTGTCCACAGCTACTTCTATAAACAGAATCTGAAAGATTGAGAGAAGTAAAGGTAGAGGAATGAAACTAAAGCACAGTGATCTAAATTCTATAATCTTTTTAGAGATGACTCCATGTATTTTGTGTGACAAAGTGATAGAATGTGTTGGTGCATAAATCATGAGCAGGAGATAAAGAATAAAAGGGGATGTGTGATATCTCCATGTCTGAAAAACAAAAGGATGGACATTCTTATAACCTTTCCAGGAACAAGACACATTGCCAAGAGAAGAAGAGAGGGAGCAAAACAGAAGAATTGAAATTGAAGGAACAAAAGGAAAAAGTCTTAACCTAGTTAGGGGAGGACACCCCATTAAAACCCACTTTTATGGGGGAATCTTGAAAACTATCTTTGCATGTATTTGGAAAAATAAGATACTATTTTTTAAAAATAATTAAGAAAAACAAATCCACTTGGATGATAGAAAAGGTATATGGAGGCAGTAGAAGAGAAGAACCTTCTTTAGGGAAAGCTGGTATCTTAGGAGTCTACCTTTTCTGAGGAATATTATTCTCCTCTGGATAAACCTCAGGAGAAGTAAAGTATTGACTCTAAGAATCAGCTGGCTTCTCAATTAAGATGTCATGGCCAGTGGGAAAGAGATTGATTATGGGGAGACAAATGGGGTAGCAGTATGTGGAATTAAATAATTATTTTTGCCATAGGACATTATTTCTACCTATGTTATTTTTCTCATGAACTGATACTTCTAAGAATGAGCACCTGAAAAAATGGAGAATAGAGTAAAACAAGTATTGTAACATATAGAAATTAAGCAGAAGAAGGAGGTCAAACCTTGGCATCTGGGAAGCACTAAGCCTAAATAAATGAAAGAAAAAATAAATCAATATAATTAACACTCTAAAACCATTAGAGGAAAGGGCTGGCATACCAGCAAAAGGGAGAATGGAAAAGAGAGTCTATGATAATAGGACTGCATCAAATTAATTTAGCAATACCCCATAGGAATATCCTATTGATTGCAAAAGGGGAAGAAAAAAGTATTTTAAAATACATTTTTATTTATTTCATCATATATTCCCAATTACTTGTGGAAAAAAATTTCAACAATCGTTTTTCACAATTTTGAATTCTGAATTCTTTCCCTCCCTTCTCCACCTTGAGAAGTCAAGAGATTTGAAGTCTATTATACTTATGAAGTCAAAACTTTTCCATATTTCCATGTTAGACATGCTACTAAAAAATACCAATCAAAAAAAAACCAAGAAAAAAATTTTTAAAGTATCCCTCGATCAGCATTCAGAGCTGACCAATTCTCATTCTGGAGGTGGAGAGCAGTTTTCATCATGAGTTGTTGGAAATCTCATCTCATTGTCTTGATCAGAATAACAGTCATAGTTGATTATCCTTACAAAAGTGCTGTTATTGTATACTATGTTCTCTTGGATTTGCTTACTTTACTTTATATGAGTTCACATAAATTGCCCCAGGTTTTTCTGAAATTATACTGCTCAGCATTTCTTATAGCACAGTAGTATTTCATCACAATTGTGTAGCACAACTTGTTCAGCCATTCCCCATTTGATGAATATATCATCAATTCCCATTTTTGCCACAAAAAGCCACTATAAATGTTTTTTTTTAAATAAACATATCTTTTTTTTCTTTTTCTGTGATCTCTTTGAGATATACTCTAGTAGTATTATTACTGTGGTGCCCCATTTTATATCTCTTTGGGCATAGTTCCAAACTGTTCTCTGGAATACTTGGACTAGTTCACAACTTCACTGATAGTGCATTAATGTCCTAATATATCCACATCCCTGCTAGGATTTGTTATTTTCCTTTTTTTGTCATTTCAAACAATCTGATATGTGTGAGGTAATATCTTAGTTATTTTAACTTACACTTATTAAATCATTAGTAATTTAGAGAATTTTTCTCATGTGACTGTTGATTAGCTTTGATTTCTTCTGTGTCTGTTCATATTTTTGACCATTTATAAATGGCTCTTATTTTTATAAATTTGGCTCAGTTCCCTACATAATTAAGAAATAGAATCTTTATTAGAGACCATTGGGTAAAACTGAGTAGAAATAGAAACTCTGCAAAGCAGTAGCATATAGGAATTTTTAAATTTTGATTAAAGTACTTAATTAAAACTATAAGCTAGCATTAAATGTAATGGGGAAAGTATTAGAATCCCTCACAATAAATATAGGAGTAAAGTAAGGATGTCCCCTTTCCTCAGTATTTTTGATATAGTTCTGAAATTGAATATAAGCCTAAAAGGGAAATCTTTGGGACAAGGGATATATAAATTTTAGTCTCTTCCTTTGGACAATTCCAAATTGCTTTCCAAAGTGGAAATATCATCTTTAAGAATATAATTTATCAATAATTGCAATTTTAAAAAATATTTGTTCATATTCTTTGACTATTATCTATTGTTATCAGATATGTATGTGTGCATACATATTTATATTTGTACATAACACATATAAATGTGTGTTTATATATCCATAGGTAGAGTTATGTGAGTTGGAGATTTGTGTGATCTCAGTTCAGGTACTAGTCCTTGAATTTACAAGCTGCTTAACTATAGGCAAGAAATCATTAACTCCTTTAAGTTTTAGGATCTTCAGCTATAAATGGATATAATATTATTCATACCATCTACTGAACAGGGTAATTTTGAGCAAGTTTTTAATAAACCGTGTAAAATACTAAATAACTATAATTTATATGAGCTAATTAAGTTCTATCTATTCCATGAAGTCCCTATTCATTCTGAAGTCCTAATTCTCTTAAGTTTTTTGACATCCTTCATTTGTGCTATTAAAATTAATACCTTATGACATAATATCTTCTGCTCTTTTTTCTATACTAAAATTGTTATTATAATAGATTAGTATATATAGATTAGCATTTGTATATGCAAACATAATATACATGCATACAGGTAGATGTGCATAATAATAATAGCTAACATTCTCTGGCATTTTTTAGATTTGCATAGCATTTTACAAATATTATCTCATTTTCACAACAACACTGGGAGGCAGGTGATATTATCCCATTTTACAGATGCAGAGACCTGAGACAAACAGAGATTGTGTTTTACCCAGGATCATACAGCTATTCATTCCCTGAAGCCAAATTTCAATACAGTTCTTCCTGACTCAAAGACTTTCTTTATCCACTGTACTACCTCACTGCCTCAAGTATATGTTTATGTGCATTATGTTCTCTTGTGCTTTAATTTTGTGTGTGAAAAGTTTCTTTTTTCCCTTTTTGTGCTTAGATGCTTTTAGAAAACACTGACAATTGCTCTTTTTGGTGCTCCATAGCATCTGTCATTTGGTGCTTTATATGTGAGATGATAAATACTTCCTGGTCCATTTTGAATCAGATATTTGAAGAGCTAGAGTATAGAAGGAAGGAAAAACCTTGTTGTTCTTTGGCCCATGATGCAGAACTAGGAGCCTGGGTTTTTTTTTTTTTTTTTAAAGGCTGATTTAGGCTTAATGAAGGAAAATGTATTGCTTTTACTAAAACAATAAGAGCTCTTCAGCGATAAGAATGTGTTAACTTCCCGGGGTATATATCCTTCCTTACTGGAGGACTTTGGGCAGAGATTGTTTGACTATTTCTTGGTATAATGTAGAAAAACTCTTTTCCTGGCACAAGTTGTAGTAGAGAATTCTAACTTAACTTCCATCTCAGAAAGCCTATAAGTTGGTATAATTGTTCAGTGTAATAAAACAGAAGTATGGAAATCAACTAGCACCATGTTATAAACCACTGGAGTCCCAATACTGGTTTCCACAATAATTTTAGGTGATTCTTATGTCTATATTCTGACCCAAGAAATTGGATGTCAGAAGTATATTAGCTTGATTTTCATTGCATTTGTTTAAAACTTTCTAATGTCTAAGTACTTATGATGATAGGAAAAGATAAATGATTAGGAAATGTCAGTTTTAAATACATAAAATATAGTTTAGTAGTTCTCAGAAGCTTCCTAGCCTTTGGTATCTTTTGTCCCCAGAGCTGGATTAACTACTTCCCATGTTTCTTCTGGCCCTGTCTCTGCTCCTCTGTTTTCCAATCACAACACTTCTTTGACCCCGCCATTCAGAATCAGCCCTTCCTAATACCAGAACTTGCATTGTCTTTCCTTACCCTGGCCAAATCTATAAGAGACAAGCAAAGAGTTGTTGAAAGAAAAGCAAAAACATACAGCTCAAAGGGAAAAACCTCACAGCATCAGATGGAAAAGTGCAGGTAGTTTAATAAAAAGTATTTTTGGTATATCATCTTCCAGTGAAGATGTCAGATCCTTCAGGTCTCTATGAGTGGGTACAATCAAACAAACTCCTCACCCAGTAGCCAACCTTCTGGTGATAAATCCCTTTTAACTTCCCTTGGACTATTAACAGGTATCCACAGTCCATCAAAGGGTCAATATTTGAAGCTTTTTCCAACATGATGAGACCTGCCAGGCCTTTACTGCTATAGTCCTCAGAAACTCAAGATTATTTCCATGCCATGATACCAATGAAGTAAAACAAGTTTTAATTTTTAAAAAGTATAATAAAAGAAATAGAAGAAAATGAATTAGAATTGATTAGATTTCCAATTAGAATCTAATCAGAAAAATTAGAATTGAAAAAGAAATATTTTGGTGACCACAAACCCATTCATATGTTGCCCCTTTCATCTAAAAATTATATTGTCTTTCCTCCCTAACACCCGTCTCACAGCCCAGCAGACATTCACACCTGCTGGTCCTCGTTTCTTTTGCATCAAGGCATGTCAGATTATACTTGACTATTGAATCTCATCCAAGATTGAACAAATACATGGCAGCATACTTATAGCAGATAGGGATAAGAAAAATAGATGTATATTTCAAAACAAGTAATGGTTTTCACATTTCCTACTTACTTATATAATTCTTTATTCCTTGGATTTGAGTTAATCAGGCACAGCAGATAAGCTGTATTGAATGCTAAGAATGCTGATTTGCTTTGCCTGGTTATGGGCTAGGATGATAAGAATTCCTGCCTGCTTCTTGGAAAGCCATTCTCCTTCAGTCAGATGAAAGGCATGGGGAGATAGGAGGAGGAGTATCCGTTATGTCTGGAAGGAAACCTCTTCAGCCTCCCCCTCTCCTCCTGATGAAGCTTTAAGCCACCTGCCATCGAAGTAAAGCCATTCCTTTTTCCCTCTACTTGCTCCTGGAAGACAGAATTCCCCAGATTATACCCGACAGTGATTTGTACTTAGGATGGTTTTGCATTTTTTAAGTAAAGGAAAGATTCCCTTTGGGTCCAGGCTAAGGCCCTGGGGAATAAAGATTTGCCTTCAAGCTTTTTGCCATATATATCTCCAGTCTTCAGTCTAAACCACAGAGCATTAAAAGATCATCATGGGCTATTTAACGTGGCTTGACATACTAAATTTAGTTTGGAGAAATCCAGGTGTCTTAAATCTGTTCTTCTGTCAGGGATTTTTGAAATCTAACTGCTCATGGAGCTATTAAATTAGTACTCATAAAGTCTCTTAGGATCATGCTGCTCCTTAAATAAATAGGAATTTTAGGCAAATTAGGGAGATGAGGGTGGCTGGGAAAGGATATTTAGTTTCCCTTGCATTTGTTTCTTCAGATTTTTAAAAAGTTTTTTGTTGTTAACAGTTTCTTAATGTTCCTTTGAAACTGAAGTGATTTTGACAGAAGCATCTCTTTGCTCTTGATCACTAATGGTATTCCTTACCTGAAATTTTATCAGGTATGACTCAGTGCCTATTGGAGCCACTAAAAATCCTAGACCTAAGTATTTTTAGTGTCCTAAGAAACAATTGATAAACTAATTGGTTGGGTTCAGTACACTGTTCAGATAACAAGAAAAATTTGGAAGAACAGAAGAATATCATGTACCTAAGCAGCCATGGAGAGTAGAATGCAGAAGTCTGCAAAGGAAAGGGAGAATAAAGAAAAAGATAAGAAAGAATGAGTTGTTCATTTATTCAGTCATATCTGACTCTTCATGATCCCATGAACCATTATGTCCAGAGTTTTCTTGGCAAAAATAACTGGAAAGATTTGCCATTTCCTTCTCTAGTGGACAAAGGCAAACAGGGTTAAGTAACTGGCCCAGAGTCACACAGCTAGTAAGTGTCTAGGGCTGAATTTGACTCAGGGCTTCCTGACTAGACTCAGTACACAGAGCCACCTGCCTCCTAGGCAAACAGATGTTAAGTAGCTTATCCAAACATACTAGAGGCTAGATTTGAACTCAGGACTTCCTGACTATAGACCCAACACTATCTTCTCTAAAGAATGAGTAGGGCAACTTAATTCTAATAGCTTAACCATATTGTGACTTTTGTTTCTAGGCAAGAGGTTAATTGTATTCTTCCCTGGTTTTTTCCCATCTACTTATGGATGACCCACATATATTTTAAGTCAGGAAAAGGAAAAGCCTTATGGGTTTCAGTTAATGAATCCTACATTTTGAAACAATAAGGGATTGTGCCTTCAAAGACTATCTTACTGTGCTCTCCATTTCTTTGAGACAATGGGTTGTTGGAATGAGTTCTTACTGGTACAGTATTATAGCTTTTCAGTGTGGGTTTCCAGAATTAAACTGTAAGCTTTTATAGTTAATGAAGGTGCCTTCCTTGAATCAGAAATTCAGTAGATTTCTAGGATTATAAACATTAATATGGGATGGATGGATGAATGAATGAATGAATGAAAGGGAGGGAAGGAAGGAAAAAAGGAGGAAAAGAGAGAAGGAGAAAAGGAGGAAGGAAGAAAAATGGGAGAGAGGAATGAAGGAAGGGAGGGAGAGAGGAAAGGAGAGAGAGAGAAGGAAAGATGAAGGGAGGGAGGGATAGAATGAACGAAGGAATTAGTGAGATGATTCCATTAGTATAGGAAGCTCCCAATGTGGAACCTGGATTTATCAATTGATAGATTGATAGATAGAATTGATATTATTACCTGTATAATTGTAACTTGCAGAAGTTATTTAGTCCCACAAGTGACTTGAAGTTCACAGCAATAGTAAATGCAAGCACTGGTATTCAAAATCTGGGTCTATGACTCCAAGGTCAGCATTCATCCCTCTGTATTATGTCGTCTCCCTAACTGAAGTTGGAAGATGCATTAAATCATTTCTATTCCTTAAGTGTCATTTGAGTACCTTGCTTAATTACTCTACTTGTCTAGTTTCCTGGGAGTCATAAACTAGGTCTTATTCTAGCTAGAGCTAGGTCTTATACTATCCAGAAGCAGATGAATGAGAGATATGAGACGACCTTCCAAAAGTTAGAGGCCCATCAAACAAAAAAATGAGTTCCAGCAGATGTTCATTATACATGGGGAATGCTGTGAGAGAGTTGGGGCTATGATGTAATAGCATATGTTAGTGAATAGATTAGTTATCAAAATGAATGTGGCCACGAATTTGGGCTGGGCAAGGGGGTTGTTCAAACATTGGTGATTGGTTATCATCAGATGTAATAGTAGATTCTATCCAAGAAATGACTATAATTGCTATATATTTCCTTCTTGGAATCTTGGCAAACTGTATGAAGGGGTTGTAGCATTAGCAACCAATTCAGAATAATATCATTAAAAATTCATATTTTATATAGTGTTTTGAGGTCTGCAAAAATATTTTCACAAAATCCTGTGAGAATAATCGACTGCTGAGACTTCCATGTTTGGGGGTTTGTTATCTATGTGATCAACAATTAAGAAAACAAATGTGTAGTACTGAACTTAACAATTTAGGGTGCATAAATCAACTTGGCAATTAGGCATATCTCTCCCAAAATAAATAATAGTACTCTTCCTTTGCCAACTATTGATTTATCTTCAGTGATTAAATGAAGTAGAGAATAATAGGAAAGAACAGTCCTCGATGATCTCCAATATTCCTTCTAACTCCAAAAGTCAATAATAAGTCTGACTCTAATAATTTTAGTCAGAAGTAAAAAGATATTGAAGGGGTTTGCCATTTCCTTCTCCAACTCATTTTACAGATGAGGAAGTGAGAGGCTTACAGGGTTAAGGAACTTGCCGCAGCATCAACTAAAAAATGTGTGAAATCAACTTTAAATTCAACAAAATGAGTTTTCTTGACTCCAGGCCCAGCACTCTATCCACTGCGTTCCCTAACTGTTCCATATTTCCAGAAACTAATTGTTTCTTAAGGCTGTTGCTATTAACTAGTCTAAAAAACATAGTCTGTGTCTATAGGTTTCATTGTCAGAAGGTGATCCAACAATATGGACTTTATGGAGAAAGTTGTAACTTTGGTCCAGTCAGCTCACTAAATTTTGCATTTTAAGATTATTTAAAAAACAAATTCACTTCAAGTTGGGCATAGTTTGCTTACATTTCAGCTCACAGAAATGACAAAACGAGTCTCTATCCAGAGTCTATCTAATAGTTAGAACCATCAGAGATAGCATGGAACTGTTAGCAGGAATTCAGCATTCCCCTGGTTGAAATCTTTTCCAAATTGAGAAGTCTCAGCATATTTTTCCCCAATGAGAATTTAAATGCCATCCCTTAGATACTCTCACCAAGGAACTTGGCCAAGGGAATTGTTGTTTCCCATTACCCTCCCGATGAAAACTGAATTCATAAATTCATTTTCTCTGCCTATCAGCAACTTTGAGCTGAAATAAGCTGGCATGGTGTTTATATCCTAGGTCCACCATTTAAACTGAACTGACGCAAATCCCCAGGATGCCAGAACTACAACATGAACGCTGGCTGAGGGTATTCAACTAAAGGAATGGCCATCTCAGGAAAGGCTGTACTGTGAGAATAAGAGGGGAAAAAATGTCATTAATAAGCAACCTTCTGTGAAGGGAACTTTGACTGCCCCCGACCCCTAGTGCTTTGCTGGCAGCCATGGAATGGAAAACCATGTTCTTTCGTTTCCCACCAGAAATTGAGATGAAGCTGTCAGATTCATTGACAGCTCCATGCTGCCATGCTCAGCTGATCCTGTTGAATGGTAGAAGGATAATGTTGTCAGTCTGTCTGATCTGCTTTACATCACATGGTCATATCTTGGAAGATAGCCAAACCATGTTTTTGGAAGAAAAAGCAATTCAGTTAAGTTAGTGATTCTAAGCACTAGCACTATTTTTTCTCCTCCTAACCCTCACAACACCTGCTTCCTGAAAATGTTGGAGTTTTTAGGTGTTTTGTGTTTTTTTATTTATTTTTTTAAACCCGTGAAAGGAAGTAATTTACTATGAGTGAATAGAATGTTGGACCAGGAAAAAAGAGACCTGGATTCTTGCCCTGGCCTGGAGCAAGGGAAAATATTTCTTTAGCCTCAGTTTCTCATTTATAATATTAAAATTAGACTACAAAATCAACTTACAAATTGTGTGATGTATATTTGAATGGTCTGTGGTATAATCTAGATGTAAATTACCTGGAGATGAGGAGAAAGCACCTTTTAAAATATATCACATTTAATTGTTCAAATTTTTAAAAATACATATTAAAATATAATTTTATTGTATAGAATTTTAAAACATTTAATTTTTGATATTGCTAAGCCATCCATATGTATTCTACAAGGACACCTGGATGTTGCAGGAAGTAGAGCACTGGGTTTGGAATCAGAAAGACTCATCTTCTTGGGTTGAAATCCAACTTTGGACACTTAGATGTGTGACCTTGGGCAAATCACTTAACCCAGTTTACCTCAGTCTCCTCATTTGTAAAACAAGCTGGAGAAAGAAATGACAAAATACTTGAGCATCTTTGTCAAGAAAACTGCAAAATTGGATCATGAAGAGCTGGACACAACTGAAGTGACCAAACAGCCAGGAACCAGGATATCACTGACACTGACACATAGAATACTATAACCAAAAAAAGTCATTTAAAATACTAAATGAAACAGGGTTAAAACATGGTGTTTTAAATATTGTTCAAAAATTCATGTTTATAAAAATGCTGTTATGTCCTAATGTTGTCTTCAGGGTCCAGGGAGACAAGGATCTCTTATATTTATTAATAAGATAACCTAGAGATTGGAACCAGGATATCACTGACACTCAAAATTAGGTATAACTACTAGAACTCTATGAATCTAGACACTTTTTTCATCCAGCAAGTATTTTGAGCACACACTATAAGCAAGGCCTTGGGGAGAAACCCTAAAATACCTATCTAGTATTCCAAGAGCCTTGAGGGTAGCCTCTTCCTTTGAGCCACAGAGCACAGTAAGTGACCCCCTTATCAGCTTAATTTTTGGGGGGGAAAAGGAAACCTGTTTCCAGGATACAAACTCATGTTTAGTACAGGTCAGTCTGATGATAATTAAAGACCAAAGATAGCAGCGTCCTGTTGCTGCTTTGCTATAGATTGCTCACTTGTTAAGAACCAATAGTACAAAAAAAGACCCCTGCCTTTTTTTCCAAGTCTGTTAACTCAGAGGGAATCCAAAGCTCTGTTATCAAAGCTTTTGTTAATACCTGGTTATATCTCCATTCTAGGTAGAGTGAAGCGTAATGATTTTTCACCTGTCACTCAAGCTTTAAATGAAACATTCCTAGATTATTTTAATGTGAATTAAAAGTAGTTATGAAACAACAACAGAGATGTGGAAATCAAAGCAAAAATTAGGCTGATACTTAGCCTGCACACGTGTTTGTTTCCCTTCATCATGTTATTTTTTCTTAGTATAGTTTTCTTATTCTTGAACATAATTATGAAAGTCATAGCAAAGACTTGGAAAAAGAACATTAATTAATGGACCTGAGATCAGTAGACTTTTTACTTTTTATTTACATTCACATTTTGTCATATAGACCTGAATGAGAAGTAGCATAGCACAAAGAGATGAGGTCAAGAGTATCCAAGTTAAGTATATGTATATTTATATAATGTACATTCTTCTCAGTTGGGCTTTATCTTCACCTCTAGATGTCAGATAGATTCAGTTCTTTATTAGATCACATTGAGCAGAGAATTACAAGACAAAGATTCACCCTGAAAATTCTTGGCAGTCTAGTTTCCTAAAGGGGGAATTTTGAAACTAATAATAGACATATTCATGGTACTCTCAATTATATTTCAGTGGTTCATAGGGAGGATTCTAACCACAGCCAGTGGTCAAAATTTAAAAAAATGGAATAAAAGAATGACATAATCTGAGGAATACCATTTTTAAAAAGTCCCTTCACATAAGATGTCAGAGGGATGAGTAATTCTCTCTAACTTAATATGTGAGTTTAATAAACAGATCAGAAATGTATCTGCTTTGAAGCATTTTGTATTGTTTAAGGAAGGATGAAATAAAACTATTAATTTTTATTCTTGCTTTTCACAGCAAAATGGGTAGACCTACTTTATAGATCTTAAGCAGAGGCATTGATTAGCATTGTACAAAATGGAAAGGGATGAAGGAGTTGTGAGTAGCCTTGAAAACAAGATTATGGATTTATTGATTTATAAAGTACTAGCTACTCTGCTGGCAATTACTTCACTTGGACATACATCAACTCTTGTACATCCTGAATGTAAAGGATTTTATAATCTGTCTTCCTTTTTCTATTACTCATTACTTTTATTGTGTGTATATCTAAGAGTTCTAACTTTGAAAGCTATCACAGTGATAAATTTTCATTTAAAAATTAACTGTGGGGAAATTGCATAAGATAGAGAATTGAAATCTGTGGGTTTTGGCAACATGATATGGAAGAGAGGTCTAGCTCCAACACTCATACGAGAAAAGAACTTGACATTTTGAAAAACTTTTATTGACCAATGTGGACAGGGAACAGGAAACCAAATCACACTTGCAAGCAAACAGCATTCTTTCCTTGCTGACCTTTAAACACCACTTTGTGTCATGAGAAAACCAAGGAAACGGTAATAATGGGGAGCTGGAGAAGCGATTTTCAAAACATTTATTTAGCTAACTGAGCCATATTGCCTACATTCTAGCTTTCCTGTTGACTTGATATTGAAACAACTGAGTCAACTTATAAAAGGCCTAAGAAATATCAGAGAATAATTAGAGAGGGCATCTAATGTCCCATCTGAACTTAATATCTCTGAATCTGGTGTGGGACACTTTTTGTGTCACAGGCACTTGTAGTATCTAGCATATATACGGTACATAATAGGTATTTAAATTCTTGTTGAAATACTAATAATTGTGGAATAAATGAATAAGTGAATAATAAATATCTAATATTTTGAATTCATTGTCACTTTGCTGAGCTGCGAATAAACCTGTGAGACTGATTTGCATCAATGAACCAATCATTGATCAGAGTCCATTAAGGCCAGTTCAGTTCTGGGCAGCTAATAATGGACAAACCAGGCCTATATCGTTTGGCTAGTGAATAGCTTAGTTGTTCTTCAACAGTCTATTGTTTGGCTATTGGTTCATCTCAGGACAAAACTGACTATCACCATCAGCTGCAGGAAAAAAAAAAAAAGTATTAAGCATCTAATTGGGTAGGGTGTTCTAGTAGAAACTATGAATAGAGCCATTATGTAGACTTCCTCAGTGAACTTATAAAACATAAGCATACACATAACTTAGAAGATAAAATATAAAAATACTAAACTAATATAGAAGTTTATAACAAGGTGAGTAGTGCTTCAGTGTATTAGTAAACTCATTAGCTTCTGTATATTCTTCAGCAATGTCAATCAGAGCCAATTTACTCTCTTTAGAATAATTCTTATCAATTTTGTTTTTGTTCAGTTAATTTAAAAAGCCTTAATTCCTTGTAATTTTATTTTATTTATTTATTTATTTATTGGCTTCTTCAACTTACTTTTATAGCCAAGGAAACTGAGCCAAATAAGGTTAAGTGACTTGTCTAGCTAAGTGTCTTAGACTGAATTTGAACTCAGGAAGATAAGGGTTCTGCTTATCTATTCTTATCTATGCCTTTCCATAAATCCTTCCTAACAAGTCCATCCAATTGCTTTCAAAATAAAAGGGGGGGGGGGGGAGGAATGAATTTCATGTCTTCCTTAAACAAATGGAAAAATTATGTTCAGGACATTTCCTGTAAATAATTAATTCACTCATTAAGTTAGTAGTATATTAGTGTGATGTTTTATCCTGTTAGAAATAGTACTTCAACAGATCTGTGATCTTACACTGATCAGAGTCCATTCATTCCTTTCTATCTTTTATAGTTTTTATTTCTGCCCTTCCATTAATCTTTCTTTCATAATGGATATACCAAGTATCCTAGAGCCTCTTGTTGAATTCTTTTAATATTTTGTGGGTACCACTGGAACAGTCTCTCTATAGATGTATAGCTCACCTTCTTTTAATAGTAAAACAATGTCTTGCTGTCTTTTGTGATACTTTTAACACAAAATTCATTCATGGTTGCTAATATTTCATAGTAATTTCTTTATACCCATTACATGTCTTTCCATTGTAGTTTGCTTCATCTTTCATTATGATCATTTTGTGGCACAATGGATTGAGCACTGGTTCTGAACTCATGGAGATTTTTCTTTATGAATTTGAATCCAGCTTCAGACACTTATTAGCTGTGTGACCCTGGACAAATCATGTAACCATGTTTGCCTCAGTTTCCTCATCTGTAAAATGAGGTGGAGAAGGAAATCACTCTAGTATCTTTGCCAAGAAAATCCCAAATGGAGTCACCAAGAGCCAGACATGACCGAAATGAGTGAACAGCAATTACAACAACAATTGCAAAAGTCCTTTGTCATATAAGAATCGCTACTTTAATGTTACCAGAAAAGCTACAATGTGAACTCTTAGTCTGATTTTAAAAAAAATGTTAACTAGAAACTATTAGTTTGAATTTTTGAAATACAACTTTTTGAAAATATTATTTTAACTCATTTTTTATTTTGTTTGCTTCCTTGTTTTTTTAGGGCTGTTTGACAACTCCCAACTCCCCATCTGTGAATTCCCGTTCCCTTACCTTGGGTCCATCCCTCTCCCTTAGCAACATCTCAGGAGTGTCATCAGTAAAGTCAGACATGAAGAAGCGTAGGGCACCTCCTCCACCATCAGCAACACCCTCAGCAACACCATCAGTAACACCATCATTGCCAAGCACTGAGGCATTTGGTCAAGACAAGATGTCAGAAAAGGTAAGAGGAGGAACTGGTGGTTCTAGAATATAAAAACTCTCTGTGTGATATAGGGTAACTATAATTCCTCACTCACTTCTATTTTGTTGCTTATATCATGTTGTTGGAATGTATATATATATATATATATATATATATATATATATATATTCTAATTCAAAATTGGTTTGGATCTTCTATTTAAATGGTTTAATTTCTTGTAGTTTACAACAGATTGTTTGAACTGCTGAACTGTGTTAATCCTTTATGATAATCTAGACTAGCCAACCATTACTATTGGACCGTTCTGACTTTCTTTGTGTCCATCAGCCATTCCATGACTCCATACTTTTTTTTTCTTTTAATGAGATCCTTTTCAGGGGTTAATACTGAACCTCAGTGATTCTACCTCTTTGAGGTCAGGCTGACTATCACAAGTGTAGATGCACCTTCTTTGCTTGCAAATATCTAGAATTCTGGTGCTATTTCTTTGGAATATTTGATATAAACCTGATTTCTTCACTATATGATTTAGAGTTGACTTGTTAGAATTACTCCTAATAATGAGCAACTCTCATAACCCTGGGCTGATATGGAACTGATCCATTCTGCAGGTGCTCATAATGAAGGAAACTGAGAAAAGCAAGGGCTTGAAAAAAGATGATTCAGAATCTCAAGAAATCTGAGACTATCCTTGGGAATTTACTTCATCTGTTTATATAATGACCTTTTGGCTTGTCCAGTGGGTTTTTTGTTTGGGGTTTTTGGGGGGGGGGTTTGGTTGGTTTTTAAGGCTTCCTTTTTTATGCTCTGCAAAGGAAAGCAGCATCTTTGAAGGTGATTAAAATATTAAGTGTAAAGGAAGCACCTGTAAGCATGTGGAATAATAGCTTGCCCTCAGAGACAGATTTAGCACTTTGACTCCTCCCTCACCCCATTTCTTTGACTTTCTCTTCCTTCCCTACCTTCATATCACTCACCCCATTTCTTTCACTTTCTCTTCCCTTCCTACCTTCACATCATACACTCCTAATCTTTGAAGCATCTAAACATAGAGCTCCTAGTGTAAAGAGAAGTCTTTCATACTGTCCCACAATGGTGGTTTTCAAGGCTTAAACTGTACCATGGGGGAAAAATTTTTTCAAAGAAATGTTTTTTTTTTTCCTAAATCTGCCTTGTATTGTGCTATATACATCAGCCTCCAGGATTCTAATAGTTGGGGGTCTGGGCAGGTGGGACCCTTCTATCCAAGACTATATATGAGTTCCCAAGGGTCAAGAGACGTACTTTATTATTTATTTTGAAAGATGATAGGCTGGCTGCTTTGAGTGATGTATGTTTTAATTATCCTTCAAACCATGATACGCATAACTACTTGAATCTCAAAAGAAATATGAAAAACATACTTAAATTCTCACATGTTGATTTCTATTTCTTAGTTGACTCTTTTTTACTATCCTTTGTATCATCATTCTCCAGGCTTCTCTTTATCTATTTTATTATCATTCCCAAATTGGCCTTTCTGTGAGCTCTAGAGATCCTTGTTGACCCCTACCCCCGATCTCTTGACTTTAAAGACTGACCTTAGATTTCTTCGAGTTACAGAATTGGAGGAGACCTTTTTTTTTAATTAATTTTTTTTATTAAAGCTTTTTATTTGTATAACATATGTATGGGTAGTTCCCCAGCATTGATCTTTACAAAGGTTTCCATTACAAATTTTACCCCCAGTTCCCTCCCCTCCCCTAGATGGCAGGAAGTCCACTACATGTTAATAATGTTGAAATACTTGACAAGTTATGCAAGAAAAATCCTATCTACAAGAAAAAGAAGAAAATCAGAGAAAGGCAACACAATGCAAGCAAATATCAATAGAGATCATGAAAATGTTACGTTGTGGTCCATATTTCATATCCGAGACCTTAAAAGCCATCTAGTCTAAACTTTCTGTTAGAGATGAGGAAACTGAGACCCAGAGAGATGAAGTAACCTGACTTTATTGGTAAATCCAGAGTTTAAGTCCAGGTTCTCTACTTTTGGATGCAGGACCTTTTCTTCTTGTAGTAGGTTCTTCCTTAATCACATGACCTCTGGTCTTTCTCTTTTGCCCTCAAGTCATTTTTCCTTTTTTGGAAACGCCCACAGAAAGCTCCTATTTTGGCTTTTGTATTGCTTGGATACTTGACACGTAGAGTTTAACTCTGTGACCCAGAGAGCTTCTTAACCTCACCCATAGAACTCTGACTCTGAAGTCTGAAGGAACTTCTTGACATTCACAGCCCAAGTCTGTTTGTTATATCACTAATATTTTTACCTTTTTGTGAAAAATTCCCTTTTTTTCCTGTTGAAAAACAGTTCCTAATGTTAATTTTATTTTGCCTTTCCCATAATGCTTTATCTGTCTTTTAACATATAAAAAGATTTAGATACAAATGATGCAATACTCTGTCAGTAATTCTGATTAATAATAAAAAGAGAACTCCCAAAAAAGCTCATTTCTAAGATACACCTATAATATATCATTTTTATTCACTTTGGCTCCTAATAATATCAGATTTCAAAGATGTGAAATGATTTCTTATGATAGGTATCTGATGTAGTTTTCACACCCAGATCTTTTGATACTAACCCTTCAATTAGGCTAGATGATCTTTAATTTTTTGGTATCACAGGACCTTTTAGGCAGGCTGGTGAAATCTGCTGGCCCTTTCTTAGACTAGTGTTGTCAGTGTATAAAATAAAATATGCAAGATGATTAAAGAAACCATTTCTATTAATTTTTTTCCCATCTAAGTTCACAGACCTGAAATCTTTCCATGAATCCCAAGTTAAGAACCTTTGATCTACATATACTATGCTGTCTCTGTTCACTTTATCATTGCCTACTTATAAAACAGAGGGAGCTAGATAGTCCAAGAATAGAGCATGGCATTCAGAGTCAGGAAAGCCTGAGAAAGAACAAGTAGTAGTGGTAGTAATATTAATAACATTTGCTCTGACATTTTATCTTCCCATTTGCAATTAAATGTTTGTTTTTATTTGGGAAAAGATGCTTCCTTTCTAACCACTACCACCAACAACAAAAAGAACAGTTTTATTTTGAGGTGTTTTTTGTTTGTGTAAGATGTGTTTTCAGAATGGATAGTATACATATAGCCACATCATTATAGTTTCATTTTCTCCAGTTTTTTCAATTCTTTTATCCACAATATGTGAACAAAATCATCTATGGTGAGAAACAGTACTTTGTAAGTAGAATTAATTGGAGATTCTAAATAGGGAAAAAAATTTCCTTTGAAAAAAAATCATTTCATACACTAGATTCATTTTTCCTATTGCTGTATATCCTATAAAATGTTTCCTAGAAACAGATTCTCCTTATATACAATGAAAGTTTCACAAAGAGAAATTTTAACACAGATGTCTTCTCTCCATGTAACCTTCCCCTGATATCTTTTTCTAAACAGGAATTATTTTTCACCTGAATTCATGTCACTTAGTAATTTTATTAACACATAATTTACATTATAATTATTCTTATATGGCATCTTCCTTAGTAGAATATAAACTCTTTAGGGGAATGTGTCTTGTTGGTCTTCCCCAGTACCCAGCCTGATGCACTGGTAAATGTTAGTGCATTTGCAAATGTTAAAGCATTGAATAAATGACTTACTGAAGCCACTTTTTTATCTCACTTCCTAACGTAGAATGGGCAGCATGTAGATAAGTTTAATCTGTTAGTGTTGGAAGTATAAAATGAGAAATCCAAAAAAATTATTTCTGTTCTAATAATAAAATAGGTCATGTCTTTTGTGCGAGACAAAGAGGAAAAACAGATAAAATAATGGACTTGGAATAAGGAAAACCTCAATTCCAATCCTCCCCAAAATTCTTAGGAGAGTATGACCCTGGGCACACGTGTTCTTTTAGCCTCAGTTTCCCCATGTCATAGATCATAGATTTAGGACTATAAGAATCCACAAAGGAATTGAGATATAGCACCTTATTTTATAGAATGCAGATGGAAGAATAATCAGTGGACCTGGAAAGATAGGGCAGATTGTGTAGAGCTTCAGAAGCAAAAATGAGAAATATCTATGTTTGCCCTAGAAGGACTGGAAGCCTTAGGTGTTCATTAATTAGAGCAGTCATACAGTCAGATTTGTGCCTAAGGTATCTGCAATAATGAATTTCACCATTTCTGTCATTTCTTTGCATTATCTCCAGAAAATCTGTCTATAATTTCTTATGGCAGTGGCATGATCCTGAACTGCCATCATAAAACCCTCCATTTTATATATATATTTTTAAAAATCAATTTTTTCAGTGCTTTTTTTATAAAATTCATGAGGCTCTCTTCCATGGAGAATCTACTTATTATTGTAATATTTAAGAATGAACAAGGTAACCAAAGTTACAGATTAACTTAGTTCATTCTATTTAATAATAGTTTTTCAACATTGCTGCAAAAAAAAATGTCCTTAAAAATATCATTTACAGATTTCTGGGAAAAGAACACAGAAATGTATTTTAGTTGGTAGTGTTGGGGAAGAACGTCAGTTCTTTCTTAATAGACTTCCTTCCATAAAAAGATAAGATGTTTGTTTAGAAAACCTTATTTATGTGCTACTGTTGCTAACAGGAATATCCTGAAGAAAGTTATTTTCAGTGATGTGACTAGTTGATGAGAAAATTAAAGTTCTTGGGTTTTTAACTTTTTTTTCAGGAAAGTCATTGATTTAAAAACATTTTTTTTTATTTTTGTCATTTTTATGCTACAATAATATTATAATACATTTCTTTATCACAATACATTCAGCTATTCCCCAACTGCTAAACATGTTACATATGAGTTTTTCACATTATAAAAAAATCCTTTAATAGATTATTTTTGTATAAATTATTTTTTTCTTTTTTTCCAACAGTATCCTTAGGAAATTAACTTTTTGGTTTTTTATTGTAGTAAATTTATTTATTTTTAATAAAGATTGCTTTATGAATCATTTTGGGAGAGAAAACCATGGGAGAAATGAAACGAATAGAAGAAAGAAGTGAAATGAGCATGTGTTGATTTACATTCAGTCTCCTTAGTTCTTTTTCTGGATGCAGATGACATTTTGGGTCCAACCTCTATTGGGATTGTTTTGGATCACTGAACCACTGAGAAGAACCAAGCCTTCCATAGTTGATTATCACATATTCTTGCTGTTATTGTCTACAGTGTATTCCTGGTTCTGCATGTTTTGCTCAGCATCAGTTCATGTAACTCTTTCCAGGCCTTTCTAAAATCAGCTTGCTTATAATTTTTATAGAACAGTAATATTTCATTACCTTATGTACCACAACTTGTTCAGTCATTCCCCAATTTATGGACATCTCATTTTCCAATTCTTTGCTGCCACAAAAAGAGCTGCTACAAACATTTTTGCACATGTGGGTCCTTTTCCCACCTTTTTATGATTTCCTTGGGATACAAGACCCAGTAATGGCATGGCTGGGTCAAAAGGTATTTACAGTTTTATTGCCTTTGTTTGGGGAATAGTTCCAGAGTGTTCTCCAGAATGGTTGGATCATTTCACAACTCCACCAAAAATACATTAGTGCCCCAGTTGTCCCACATCTCCTCCAATATTTGCCGTTATCTTTCCCTGTCATCTTAGCCAAGCTAAGAGGTGTGAGGTGGTATCCCAGAGTTGTTTTAATTTGCATTTCTCTCTCAATAGTAATTTAGAGCATTTTTCATATAATTATAGATTGCTTTAATTTCTTCATCTGAAAATTGTCTGTTCATACCCTTTGACCATTTGTCAATTGGGGAATGACTTGTATTCTTATAAATTTGACCTAGTTCTTTATATATTTTAGAAATAAGGCCTTTATCAGAAACACTGGCTGTAAAGATTTTTTTCCCAGCTTTGTAATTCCCTTTTAATCTTTTTTTTTTTCTGTTGGTTATGTTTGTGCAAAATCTTTTTACTTTAATGTAATCAAAGTAATTCATATATATACCATTATTATTTATTTCATAATGTTCTCTAGTTCTTATTTGGTCATAAATTTCAAATAAGTTTTTTTAGGAAAAAAATTCATGTGGTCTAAAAAAGTAAGCATTTACTATTTCTGCTTTTTTTGCATTTGATTGTGAGGTTTTACGCCCTAATATTTGGTTAGTTTTTGTGTAGGTGCCATGTACTGCTAAGAAAAAGATGTATTCCTTTCTGTCCCTATTCAGTTTTCTCCAGAGATTTATCATATCTAGGTTTTTAGGTTCCTGTTAACCTCCCTAGTCTCTTGTTTATTTTGTCTGATTCTGAGAACAGAAGTTTGAGGTCCCCCACTAGTGTAGTTTTGGTATCTATTTCTTCCCATAACTGACAAAATCTTCTCTAAGAATTTGTCTGCTCTATGACTTGGTGCGTACATCATTACTACTTCATTATTTATGGTACTCTTTATCAAGATGTACTTTCCTTCCTTATTTATTTTAATAAGATCTATTTCTACTTTTGCATTATCTGAGATCAGAATTGCTACCCCTGCTTTTTTTACTTCAGCTGAAACATAATAAATTCTGTTCTAGCCTTTAACCTTTACTCTGTAAGTGTCTCTCTGTATCAGATGTATTTCTTGTAAACAACATATTGTAGGATTTTTTAAATCCAATTTTAAAATATTTTTAAATTAATTTTAAAAATTTTTTAATTAAAAATATAAGTTAATCTTTTTAATGCTATTTGCTTCTGTTTTATGGGAGAGTTTATCCCATTTACATTCACAGTTATGATAACCAGCGCTGAATTTCATTCCATCCTATTTTCTCTCATGTATATACTTTTGTTCTTTCTTTTCCACCCTGTTCTTAGTTTGATCATGGTCTTCAAATAGGGCAATAATTTTAAAATTATCTCTTCCGGGTCTATTTTCCAGGTCAGATGTTTTTCCAAGGAAGTTTTTCACATTTTCTTCCATTTTTTCATTGTTTTTTGTTTGTTATACTGATTCTTGCTATCTCACAAAGGCATTAGCTTCCATTTACCCTCTTAATTTTTAATGTGGGATTTTCTTCAGTTATCTTTTCTATTTCTTTTCCCTTTTGTTATTTCTATTGTTTAAGGAGTTGTTTTCTTCAATTATTTTTTTCCTTCCTTTTCCAAGCTGTTGACTCTCTCTTGCATACCTCTCATTTTTTCTTCTACCTCTCTTATTTGACATTTAAAGTCCTTTATGATCATTTTCAAGAAGCCTTTTTGGGCCTGAAACCAATTCATATCACTCTTGAGATTTCTTCTGTGGATATTTTGTTCTGCTCTGAGTTTGTATTTTGGTTTGTGTTGTCACCATAGTAGTTTTCTATGGTCAAGGTTCTTTTCTGTTTCTTGCTCATTTTCTTTCCTTTTCTTTTGATACTTTTTTACTTTTTTTTTTTCTTTTAAGGTAGAGCTCTGCTCCTGGGTTAAAGGAGGTGCTGTCTCTAGCTTCCCCTGCAGCTCTGGGCCTTGGGTTCTCTTGTGTTTGCAGGAGTAGTTTTTTTCCAGCTCTGTTCAGGAAACAACCTGGTTTCCCAGAGTTTGCCTTCTGAGCTGGAATTTGAAGCTGCCCCCTCTCCCCCGCTGTGCTCTTCTCCTGAACCAGGACTGACGATCTTACTTGCTGATTTGCTGTGATTAAGACTGTCATTGACTTGCCCAGAGTCTGTCTGAGCTGGGATAAACACCTTTTTCACTCCCCTGAGACCAACCTTTCTTGAAATTTTTCCAGTCTATCTTGAGCTGGAGAATAGTTTCATTCCATCAGACTCTGTTCAGAGGTTTGGTTTCATGTGGTTCTTCAGGGAAATTCAGGTTTTTAACTTTTAAAATAAATACCTTAATATGATTTTTTTTCATAAAAAAACTTATTTAAAAATATAGGATTTGAAGAGGCAGTGATTTCAGCCATTGCCTTGTCTATCTGTACACTTCTTTCCTTCTTGCCTTGTCATTTTGATACTAGCAGACTTTGAATTTTTCTTTTTGTATTTGGAATTTTTCCCAAATTGATTTGCGATATTTTTATGTAGACCTCCTGACAGAGAGATTTACCAAGAAGGGATAGATTACCTTTCAGCTGTACATCTTGAATTTATAATCATTTTAGGTTTCACCATTAGGCCTGGACAATGGACATTATTCTGGTCCATTCAACTGGTACATCTATTCATGTGATTGAGACAAGCATTGCAGATGAACAATGAATTTAATAGAAGAAAGCGAGTGTGGTGAATTTGATTTGAGAAATTATTTGGTTAATTTAAATATTTTCAATCTGATCACCATAGCAAAATTGCACAAAGGTGGCTATAAATGAGCTATAATGTATTTCATTGAAGACCTATGCTTAAGAAATGAGATATAGAAATATATGATTAATCTGTGAAATTTTCCACTTAAAGGTTTGTTGGTTTGACAGAGCCATAATGTAACACAATGATGGCATATCATCTCTCCATGTCATTTCTTTTTTTTTAATTTAAATTTTTTTTTCTACTAATTTTATTTGTTTTTAATATACATTGCTTTATGAATCATATTGGGAAAGAAAAATCAGAACAAAAGAGAAAAACCCATGGAAGAGAGGAAAAAAAAGAAAGAAGAAGTGAACATACCATGTGTTGATTTACATTCAGTCTCCTTAGTTCTTTTTCTGGATGCAGAAGGCATTTTCTGTCCAAAGTCTATTGGGATTGCTTTGGATCACTGAACCACTGAGAAGAACCAAGTCTTTCATAGTTGATCATCGTACATTCTTTTTTTTTTTATATAAAGCTTTTTATTTACAAAACATACGAGTGATTTTTCAACATTGACCTTTGCAAAAACTTTTTCCCCCCAAGCTTTTCCCCTCCTTCCCCTCACCCCCCACCCCTAGATGACAGGTAATATAATACATGCTAAATAGGATAAATTATATGACAAATACAATACATGTATACATATCTATACAGTTATCTTACTGCACAAGAAACATCAGATCTAGAAAGAGAAGAAGAAAAAAACAACCTAAGAAGGAAAACAAAATGCATGGAAACATTCACAGAAAGCGTTAAAATGCTGTGTTGTAGTTCACACCCAGTTCCCACAGGCCTTTCTCTGGATGTATGTGACTATCTTCATCGCTGAACAATAGGAACTGGTTTGAATCACATCATTGTTGAAGAGAACCATGTCCATCAAAATTGATCATCGTATAGTCTTGTTGCTGTGTATAATGTTCTCCTGGTTCTGCTGATTTCACTCAGCATCAGTTCATGCAAGTCTCTCCAGGTCTCTCTGAAATCCTCCTGTTGGTCATTTCTTACAGAACAATAATATTCCATAACATTCATATACCATAATTTATTCAGCCATTCTCCAATTGATGGGCATCCTTTCAATTTCCAGTTTCTTGCCACTACAAAAAGGGCTGCCACAAACATTTTTGCACATGTGGGTCCCTTTCCCTCCTTTAAAATCTCTTTGGGATATAGGCCCAGTAGAAACACTGCTGGGTCAAAGGGTATGCACAGTTTGATAACTTTTTGAGCATAGCTCCAAATTGCTCTCCAAAATGGTTGGATCCGTTCACAGTTCTACCAACAATGTATCAGTGTCCCAGTTTTCCCACATCCCCTCCAACAGTTATTATCATTTCCTGTCATTTTAGCCAATCTGACAGGTGTGTAGTGGTATCTCAGAGTTGTCTTAATTTGCATTTCTCTGATCAATAGTGACTTGGAGCACCTTTTCATGTGACTGGAAATAGTTTCAATTTCTTCGTCTGAAAATCGTCTGTTCATATCTTTTGACCATTTATCAATTGGAGAATGGCTTGAATTCTTATATATTTGAGTCAATTCTCGATATATTTTAGAAATGAGGCCTTTATCAGAACCTTTGGATGTAAAATTATTTTCCCAGTTTACTGCTACCCTTCTAATCTTGTCTGCATTCATTTTGTTTGTACAAAAACTTTTTAACTTGATATAGTCAAACTTATCTATTTTGTGATTAATGATGAACTCTAGTTCTTCTTTGGTCACAAATTCCTTCCCCCTCCACAGGTCTGAGAGGTAAACCATTCTACATTGTTCTAATTTGTTTATAATATCATTCTTTATGCCTAGATCATGAATCCATTTTGACCTTATCTTGGTATATGGTGTTAGGTGTGGGTCAATGCCTAATTTCTTCCATACTAGTTTCCAATTATCCCAGCAGTTTTTGTCAAATAGTGAGTTTTTATCCCCAAAACTGGGGTCTTTGGGTTTATCAAACACTAGATTAGAATTATCATTGAGTATTTTGTCCTGTGAACCTAACCTATTCCACTGATCCACTACTCTATTTCTTATCCAGTACCAAGTACTGTTATTATGTATAATGTATTCCTGGCTCTGCTTGTTTCACTCAGCTCCAGGCCTTTCTATAATTAGCTTGTAAATGATATTTTTATAGAACAATAATATTCCATTATCTTCATGGAGCGCAACTTATTCAGCCATTCCCCAATTGATGGGTATCCACTCCTTTTCCAGTTCTTTGCTACCACAAAAGGAGCTGCTACAAACATTTTTGCACAAGTGGGTACTTTTCCCACCTCTTTATGATTTCCTTGGGATACAGACACAGTGCTGGATCAAAAGAATCTGTACATTCTGATAGCCCTTGGGCATAGTTCCAGATTGCTCTTCAGAATAGTTGGATTGTTTCATAACTCCACCAACAATGCATTAGTGTCCCAGTTTTCCCACATCCCCTCCAATATTTATCATCCTTTACTGTCATCTTAGCCAATCTCAGAAGTATGAGGTGGTACTTCAGAGTTTTAATTTCTCTACTCAATAGTGATTCAGAGCATTTTTTCATATAACTGTAAATGGCTTTAATTCCATATCATTTCAGAGGGAAAAGCAATTAGACTAGATCATTAGAATTTGTTTGATATTTTAGCAGACTTTTCAGATAGGTGTGAGGGTGCTCGGGAATAAATGTATAACAGAATCCCCTTAGAATCACTAACTGACAAAGCAGCACCTCTTTAGTAAGGAACCCAATTTTTTTAACAGTGTCTGTCCTCTAAAATTCAAATGAGTGGCTATCATATCTAGGCATAAAGAGGAAGAATTTGTGCCTATGTAGTGGGGAAAAGGAAATAACAGCAAAGATCTTCTCTCCATTCTCTTCCCTTTTGTTTCGTTCAGTCATGTCCAACTCTACATGTCTCCCTGGACCATTCTGTCTTGGGGTTTCCTTGGCAAAGATACTGAAGTAGTTTGTGATTTCCTTCTCTAGTGGATTAAGACAGAGAGTAAGACTGCCCAGAGTCACACAGGTAGTGTGTCTGAAGCTGGGTTTGAGCTCAGCCTTCCTGATTCCAGGCCTACTACCCTCTGTATCATTTAGCTGCCTCTATTGCCTTTTATACTTGGATATATTAAGAATTAAGATTGATCTTATTGCCAGAACATCCATCATGCAGATCTCCATAGAATGTAAAATACCTACAAAAAAGTATAAATTATATTATGTAGATCTTTGTGGAACATTCATAGAAGCCCAACTATATAATAATAATAATAATAAATAGCTAACATTTATAGAGTGCTTACTATGAGCTAGATACCATGCTAAATATTCTACAAATAGTATCTTTTTGATCCCCAAAATAACTTTTGAAGATAGGTGGTATTAATCCTCATTTTACAAGTGAAGAAACTGAGGCAGACAGGTTCAAGTAGCTTGCCAGAGTCACATCAGCTAATAGATGTCTAAGGCCAAATTGGAACTAAATTCTTCCTGACTCCAAGCCTGATACTGTTTCCACTGAGTCATCTACCTGCCACATGTAAAATAATCATGTACAAGAAGGTATGGATCTATTGTTTTCTGTAGCTGGTGAGGGAAGACCATATCAGTGAGATTA
>JAJPUD010003318.1:147463-179723 GCA_023553655.1 Myrmecobius fasciatus | reverse complement strand
ATAATATTGTTGAGACTACTTTCACAAGGTGCAAATGGTAAATGCTAGATGGAGAATGCAGACAATAAGCACATTTGGGACTTTAGAAGAGGAAGGGATTATTTCTGGTGGGCTTTTGGCAGAAATGGGCCTTGATCCAGGATTTAAAGAATTAAGTAGAATTCATATAAGTAGAAGAGAGGAAAGGGGCATTTTAGAGAGTGGGTTCAGAGGCACAATAAAAAATTCTGACATTAAAACCAAGTATGCTTGAGGGCAATAATAAGCCAGCTTGATTAAAACTGTTGGGTTTATGCAAAGGAGTATTGCTATCAAGGTATTATACCTCTGGAGGGGACAACTTGTTAACCAGCTACAATGTTCATAGAAAATTATCCTATTAATACATTCCCTTCCCTATTTTTATATATTTTGTTCTGTACCTAATTTTTTAAAATCACTTTGGGAAATTCATTTATTGAGACATGTTCACAAGTTTTCCTAATTTATGGTCTTAGATTCTCAAATACTGAGAGGTTAAATAATTTATGTAGAGTTATACAACCAGGTATTCCTGACTCTAAAACTGACCAGAGGGGGGATGGGAGAGAGAGAGAGAGAGTGAGAGTGAGAGTGTGTGTGTGTGTGTGTGTGTGTGTGTCCTCACATCTATTTGGACCAGAGCAGTACTCTGATTTTATTAGTATGTGAAATTCTCAATGAGGACATTTTTTCAACCAATGCAGATTGGCACCTATTCTGCAACTTTAATGTCTTAGTGAGTTGTCAAGGGCACAGAGATGTGAAATATCATTACCCATGATATTACACTATGTGGGATTCTAGAGTTAGGAAGACAAGTTCAAATACTGCTTTAGATACATTTTTAGATATGTGACCCTTAGAAAATAATTTAACCTACTTGTCCTGCTTCTGTTTCCTTAAATGTAAAATGAAGAGGTTATATGCAATGATCTCTAAGATATATTCTGATGTTGATTCTACAATTCTCTGATAAATAAGGTGAATCATTTCACCTTACAATTCATGTAACATAACTAATAGTAACAGAGATATATGTATATTCTATACTTTAGAAGACATTTCAAACTTCCAGAAAAAAAAAATATATCCCCAGTTAGACATACTTAAGAGAAAAAGAGATCAAGGGTGTTAAGATGAGCTCTCAGAGATACTTAATAATTTAATTCCAAAAACACAACTATAAATAAAACAGATGAGTAAGACAAGGAATAGAGATCTCAGAAGACCAATCTAACACTTGAGAAAGACTGCTGTGTGAAAGAGGTTATATCTAAGCCTCAGTTCCCTCAGTGACCTCAAAAGAGCAAAAAAGTGCTAAATAAAGTAAAAATAAACTTTAAACAAGCTAAGAAGGGAAAGAAAAAAATTAATTACAAGGAAAGCCTCACAGAAAAATCAACAGACTGAATTAAAAACTAATGACTCAAAAGTGCATAATAGGTTAAATAAGGACTACAAAGTAAAAGAATGCATTGTGGGGGGGAAAAAGACAATAATATAATAAGACCTAAATTATTAAGAAGAATTTTAAAATAAAAAATGAAGGTAAAGAAGTAGGATGAACTAGAACTTATGTAGAGTCTAAAAGTTTGCAAAGTACTTTAAATATGTTAACTCATGTGATCCTTATAAAAATCCTGTGATGAAAAATTGTCTCCATTTTCCAGATGAGAAAATAGAGGCACAAAAAGATTGTGTTTTTCTCAGTAACACACAGCTAAGCAGGATTTTTGGAGCAGGATTTAAACTCAGATCTTCTTGACTCCAGAGTCCTGCGTTCTAACCACTGAGTTGCCCTCCCGAATAATTTTTAAGATTAATACAAAAAATGGACAAAAGATACAAAGATAGATCTTAGGACTGGAAAACAACCTCTTAAAGAATTAAAAAGACAGACACAAAAATAGCTTAGAACAAATAATGGAGAATCTATCTATAGCCTCTCTAAAAAAAAGTAGCAGATCTATAACTCAGAAATGCAAATATACAATAAAGTATACACAGATGTATCTGTGATATTATCAATTTGAATATTCTTTCAGTATTGCGAACTTCAGCCTTCCCATATTCTGAGACTTTTGTCCCAAACCTTTCATTAGCTTGCCACAGGAGATCAACTCATTGTCTTTGAGGACAGAGTATCAGAACAAATTCTATAAAGAGTATAGAATACAAAAATGCTTGAGATTTTTCACATATCAAAGCAACCTAACTTAAAGGCAGAATATGGAAAGACAAACTGAGTATTATTAAGCTTTGTAAAAATTATGATAAAATGAAAAGCTTGATTCTCATATTTAAGAAAGCATGCCAGAGATTTAGCTACAAGTATTGGAAAAAGAAGGTAAAATATGTATTATGGATGCTTAACGTGTGTGTGTGTGATAGACCTTTTTGTTTGTCTGAGGAACAATATTGTCTCCTTCACAGAATGTTTTCAAATGCTTAAAATAAAATACATATAGTTTCAAAAGAAACAAATTATATTGAAATAAAGATAGTTTCCCCCTTTGCCATTCAAGTTCATGAACCCCTCAAGTCTCTGGAATTCTATTTAAGAAATGTTATAAATCAGTAGAATTTACAAATTAACAACTAATGTAAACCCCAATTTAACTTACCCAAAAATGTTGTGATCAAGTTCTAACACTTTATACTAAATACTAAATCTTATAATACACAGCAGGAGGAGGGGGGGAGGGAAATGAACCATGCAAGGCTAAGCCCTTTTCCTTAAGAAATAAAAGAAAGGACTAAATCTTAATAAATTAAGGACTAAATAAAAGGAAGGACTAAATCTTAATATGTTAAATCACAATAAAAGAAAGAACCGAAGGACATTTAAAGTAGCAAAGGAAATCTGCATCTGTAGAATAACATTCTGAAAAGTTGAACTTAACACGAAAAATGGTTTCTTGAGATGAAATGTCTATCTTTATTAAATATATATGCAAATCCATTTAATAAAGGTAAATATTTCATATCTCAAAAAGCTATTTTGTATGCACGTGCTTCAAAAATATAACAAGGTTAATTTTTAGTAATTACATCTTGTTTTAAAGTCATTGAGAAAATAAAAAAACATTTATAGGTGAATCTGAATCATAAAGAAGTATACTTCCTCATTGTGTTAAAGAAGGATATTGAGAGATTAAGTTTTTTATTGTTGTTGTTTTTCAGAAGTGGTTATTATGTCAAAAAACAATTCTCCAAGGAAAAATAAAATAAATTATGAAAATGATTTTAAAAAAATAAGCAGTACTATCTAGTTTTAAAAAGTAAAAATAAAAAGTAGATGAGGAAAAGGGAGAACAAAAATAATGTAATTATTCGGGGAGCTTTCCACTGAATTCAACATTTAAGAAAATAAAACTGAATATGAAGAATAAGTACAAGAATGCACCAAATGGTATCAAGAAGGCTAAACCCAAATGTGTGAAGAATGCTATGGTTGAAAACAGGGATTTTTTTTTAAAAGGCAGATTCTGAGAAGAAGAAAAACAATAAAGGTCTCTTCTTAGAGCAGAGTTTGTCAGTGTTAATAGATGAAGGAAAAAACCAAAGCTGCTTACTTCCTATTTTGTTTTTGTCCTTTTGGTCAAACAGACATCATTTTAGGCCGAAAAGAGGAAATAAGCATGACCAAAGAGAAGAGGAGCTCAAGTAAATGAGATAATATTAGTAAGAATAGTTAGCATTTATATAACTCTTAAAGGCTTATAAAGTACTTCTTTATATACATTATCTCATTTGAGCCTCACTACTTTGCACAATAAGTTCGATTATTATCTCCATTTTACAGATGAGGGAACTGAAGTTCAACAGTTTTGGGTCAGAGAGACACCCAGCTAGTAAGGGTTTGAGGCAGGCTTTTGAGTTCTGATTTTTCATAGCAACAGTGTTTCTAGCTTTTCAAATGCATTTGGCTCTTGAAAAAAAACTTGGTATGTGATGAACTTTGAAGGATAATTTGGGATGTATTAAAAGACTAGAGATGAGTCAAAATTATTTTCCCAAACAAGAAAAAAAGATTCTGCAAATTTTGGGATTTAGGAAAAATTTTAGAATAAGGTCCTTAAACATCTGAATTATAAACCATTGGGATGTTCTTCATGAGCCAAAATTCATTTTATAGTTTCTAATTGTACAAAGTCAAAAGGTTTAAAGAATTTGTGAGAAATGAAACAGTTGCTTTGCAACAATGAGGACCCTTTTGAGGTTGATTAAAATAAATTTGCAGTGGACTCAGCCAGTCAAGCTTCATGGTGGATCAATGAGTACAATTAAATACTTCTGTATGTTTAGCATAGTTCCTAGCACATAATACATATTCTTGCCTTGCCTTGCCTGTTCTTTCTGTTCATATAACTATATCATACATGATTTGTCTTGATCTTTGTAAACACTTAAGGTTATCTAGTTTTTATTCCAAATATATACAGAAGTAATTGCTGATTACTGTTCTTGGTCCTAGTCCTACTTAGTTATCTCCAGAGGAGGTAATTAAGATAAGAGATTTACATAAGAATGGAAACATCTAGTCCCCCAGAGATACTTTCCTTTGTGCCACTATGAGTGTGTTAAGGAAAGCTGGGCTTGAAGTGTTTTTCCCTGATGCAAACATAAACTTGGTTTCAAATTATACTAACTTTATGATACTGAAGTTTTACATTTTAAGTAGCTTTATAAGGTCTACCATCATTTGCAGAATGTTCCCAATGGCTAAAGACCTTATTATTTAGATTAATTTCCATCATTTTTAATAAGATTTAAGAAGGTCTTTCCTCCTTCTACCCCCCACCTCAGTTTATTGGAAGAAGATAATATTGCTTCTTTTCCTTACTTTCAGCCATGTCTTCAGGGAATGAGTCAGACAAGAGAGCTTAGACTACCTGTAATTAAAAATACTGCTATATTAATAATTTCCCAACTGACTGGATGCTTGATGGAAGTAGGACTATGTAAATTCCAGTTAGGCACTTTTGGCCCCAGACTAAAACTTCCCCCCTCGTTGGTTAATATTTTTGGTCATTCATTCATTCATTCAACAAATGTGTATCAAATGCTAACTGTGTGTAGAGCACTGTGTTAGGTCCTAGGGGAAATAAAACAGATAGACAAAGCCCCAACCCACATGCAAGCTAAAATCATCATATAAAACAACTCTTTATTTTATCTAACCAGAAAAATGAAATAAAATGCACTTTTGGTCAAAACAGGCAGGATTATTCTTATAATATTTCTCTACCGGTAAACTGCATTTATATATAAAGCATTAGCTGTTGAATGTTGTCAGATTTTTCTTGAGCAGTTGCTTCTAAGCTGTGTGCTGGTTGGTTGGTTTTTAATCTCCTATGAAATAGTGGAAAGAGCACTGGAATATATCAGTTCAATTACTGCCCAGTTCAGGATAGCTCTAATCATTTGGTTAAATCTCTTTGCTTTTCAGAATCACAATTTCTTCATCTGAATAGTGAAGATAGTAATATTCAGTTGTCCATTTCACAGGGCTGTTAGAGGATCAAACAAATAATGGTTGGAAGATACTTCATTAGCCATGAAGTGCTGTCTAAATGAGTTGTTACCTTTATCATTTAAACTCCAGAACCAGGTATCTTAATATCCAGGACTCATACTCAAAGCTACTGAGGATGTGATACAAGGTGGCCCTTGTACTCAGGAAATCCCACTCCAGACTCTTGTTGTTTATCCTTCATTTTTGAAGAGGACCAAAGACAATACAGCATGATTTGTTAACTTGCAAATGTATCAGACTCAAGTGAGACAGTGTTACACAAAGTAGTCTGCCTTGCTCTTTCCTCCTAACAAATTGTTTCATCCACCCATTCTGCCATGGAATGTTTTCACACGCTTGGGGTAGACATTAATTAATTCACTGACAGGTTTGAGGTCCGTCCATTACCCTCAACCTAGTCTTGCCTTTTTGCTGGGACTGTTTTACAGGACTGTAGCCACTGTGTATGCTGTAGCTTGTGGGAGCCACAGGTGAGACTTAGGTGAAATCTACATATACATCATGTAACATGTTTTCCTAGCTCTGACTAGGAACATCACCCATCCTTTTAGTGTTTACAACAACCCTCTAAGATTCTGAGTTGCTAAATATTATGGATTTAGAGATGACCTTAGATACTATAGATACTAAGATTTTATAGATGTAGAAACTGAAGGACAAGAAGATAACTAATTTGTCTAATTTATAAGTGCCTAAGGTGAGATTTCCTAACACCTAGATCCATACTCTTATCTACTACACACTATGTTTTGTAAGTCTACACATTTGGGGAAGGTCTTTGGAGTTTCTCACCTAAGGAGTTTCTCACAGTGATGAAATCAAAACTCTGGACAAAAACAACAGCAACAAACAGAAAAGCTAACAAAATATTTCTTACTATGAAATCTGGCCAATAAGTGATAACTATTGCTTTCACTAAGAACATTCCTTTATACTCAGATCCAAGAAAAAAAAAAGTCAGTAGATGAGCCATGGAAAATTAAGTTTTGTCTGAGATTTCATTTGCATTTTGTTTGAAAAGGCTAGTCTTTCTAAAATGCTAAAGGTTGTTAGCAGGTATAGGAAAAGTCACTCTCAGGAGAGGCACAGATATGAAACCAGACATCTGGGAGATTGTTTAAATTTCCTGGGGAAAAAACCCCACTATTGGTGCAACCTGGGCAAGGAATTTGTTGAAAGCAACTGGTGTGATAATGCTGGGATCCAGGCACTGACCCTTTGTGAATTTTTTCCTCAGTAGAGCAAAAGCAAAATTATTTTTTCGCTCACTTTTTTTTTTTCTGTGCTTAACATCCAAGAGTTAAGATAACATACTTGGCCTCTGTCTTAAATATGGGCCTTTACCATGAATCATTTGAGTCAAAATCAAAAGCTACATTTTACATTCTTCCTTACTGCAATTCAATAAATATTAAGTTCCTGTTATAAGTACTGTGGGTACAAAGAATAAAGGGCATTCTTTCCGTACCCTATAAGAGCTTACATTCTCTGGAGGCTTGGAGATACATAGTGTATCTTCAAGTGCAATGTGAGGTAGAAAGCCAAAAAAAAGAAAAAAAAAATCAGCTAGTAAGCAAACATTTAACTAAGTATGTTCTATCTACAAGACACTGCACTGGGTGTTAGGGATATAAAAAAAAATGCAACTTCTGTCTTCATGGATGACTGGATTGCAGGAGATAACATACATATATACATATAAATGAGAGAGACAGACAGACAGATTGTGCTATAATACCTTAAAACTGCTTTAAGAGGACACTTTGTATAAACAAATATAGAGCACAAGATCTGGGCTCACTATTTCAGTTCGCATTCCCACCAGCTGGTCAGGTGCATGGATTGTGAGTGGTAGTTTTCCCCTTGAGATTCAAGGGGGCAACCCTGAAGAGTATGAGATTTTCTCTAATGGGCAAATTATTCATGAATTCCATTTGAATATATTTCCCTATTGATTATCAGCTGATAACCAGCCAGACTTAATTAGCTTTTGGAAACATTTTCTTTTTTTACTTTTTTCAACTTAACAAGCCTTTATTTTTTTTTCTCTCTCCTGCTTCTTTCCCATGTGGGGAAGGAGAGAATGTTCAGAATAAATATGTATAGCCAAGCAAAACAAATTCTTCCTTTGTCCATGTCCAAAAATGTCAGTCTCATTTGCATCTTGAGTTGATCACATCTCAATCAGGAGATGAGTAAAATGCTTCATCAGTACTTTAGAAACATGGGTGGATATTGCATTGATCAAAAGTTCTTATCTTTTGGATTTTTAAATTTTAGTTATGTTATAAACATTTATATATTACTCCTACTTCTTGAGAGGTCTATGTAGCAGAGTTAATTAAGTAAAATAATAATGCAGTGGGTAGCTAGGTGACACAATGGATAAAGTGCCAGGTCTGGAGTCAAAAGACTCATTTTCTTGAATTCATGCAGGCTATTTAATTCTGCTTGCCTTAGTTTCTTTATCTGTAAAAATGAGCTCGAGAAGGAAATGGCAAACCACTCCAGTATCTTTGCCAAAAAAAAAAAAAAAAAACTCCAAATAGAGTCACAGTGAGTCAGACATAATTGAAAAAATGACTGAAGAAAGTATAATACCCCTCCCTCTTCAACATATATACCTCTTTTTTATTTTTTGATTTAACAGAAATCTATTTTGCCTCCTTCACATTCTCCTTCATCCCATTGAAGAAAAAAAAGAAAAATTAAGTTTTTATTATAAAAGTATTTCTCATAACAAATAGTCATGCAAAGCAAAATCCCTCAGTAATGCATACAAAAATACATTCTCATTCATATCTCCTTCTCACTCTTATATTCATTACCTTTCCATAATGGATGGTATGTTTCATCATTAGTCCTATGGAATCATGAATGTCAAATACTCCAGTTGTCTGGATGTATAATACTTAGATGCATTGGTGAATACTTCATAGCACCAGAAAGTGTTACAGTAGGCAAAGCACTGGGGTTGGAATCAGAAGACCCAGGTTCAAATTCTGAATCTAGCTCTTGGGCTCTTGGGCAAAATATGTAATTTTTTTTTGTTGTTTGCTATTAGGTCTTTTTTTTTCCAGTCATGTAACTCTTTGTAATTTGTAACTCTGGGGTTTTCTTGGCAAAAACATTGGAGTGCTTTGCCATTTCCTTCTGTAACTCATTTCACAGATAAGGAAACTGAGGCAAACAGGGGTTAAAGGATTAAATGGCTTACCCAAGATCAAACAGGTAAGTGTCTGAGGCCAGATTTGAACTCATGAAGATATCTTCCTGACTTCAGACTCAACATTATTATTCATTGTGCCACCTAACTGCCCTAACTTTTAGAGGGTTTCAATTTTTTTCATCAAAATAATGAGGCTGGACTAAATAATCTCTGATTTTTTTTTTAGTTCTGAAATCTATAAATGCTGGATATGAGCAGTTTCTAATAAGCAAAGATAGTAGTAATGTGTAATTTTTATCAGGAATATTTTATAATTCTTTCAAAACAGGATCCCCATGCAGTCAGTATACTGAAGGTCTTCTCTAACCTTTTAATATTTAACTGTGTATCTTTGTATTATTTGTCATCCCTTATATCTCCCTAAGTGAGCAGCCCACTTCCTATCAATAATATATTAGGCTTTATTGGTGACTAGAGAGTGAGAAGATGTGCTTCAATTTAAACATATGACTCCTAATCATTACTTCACAGTCTCATTTTTTTCCCTTCTTCTCCCACACTTTAAACAGTTTCTATCCTGAAAGAGAGAGGGTCTATTCATGGTCTGCCAAAGTTGGCTTCCCTCTTCCAAGTCCTTCCAGCACTGGTATTAACATGTGTGTATTAGAAAAAGCCAATGTTTGCCAGGACTAAAAAGTATCAGAGTATATGACAGTTTCAGAACTCAAAACTGACATCCAGCTTCCCTTTCCTGTACTGTAAATATGAACTAGTCATATTCACCAGACAACTTATGCTGACTATAACTTTGGCTTGTGAGGTTTAAAAGGTGGCTTCCTTGAAGACAGGAATGACTGTGTCTTTCTCTAGTGTACATCAGTTGGTAGAATAGATGTAGCCAGGAAACATTTGGTGGTGAGGGTACCACCTGAAGAATAGGACTAGTATGGATAAATGTGATAAATATTTTGCTGCTACCCTGTCAAAAGCCCTATTAGCTCCAAGCCTTTTGTACTTCCAGATTTCATTTTCATAACATAGAAACTGGAGATACATAAAAAGCTGCCAAAGATACAATACCCAACCAGAAGCTTTATCCCCCCAAAATAGAAGAATATAAAAATTATTCATCAAAGAAGAGAGCTAATAATTTTTAATACTTGGCTAATTTCAGACTGCCTTTTCTTCTGAGTGATAGATGTTTTCCAGATTTATCAGTCATCACATCTAATAGCTAATCAATTTAGAGCAAACATTTGGGGACATGGATTGCTAATGATAGAAGGGACTTTGAAAACATCTAATCTAAATGTCTTAGTTTACGGATGAGAAAACTGAGATCTATGGAGATTATGACTTATTCAAAATCACAAATTGGATGGTTTGAAATGTCTATGTAGGAAAATGCATGCAGTACACTGAAGGTCACACACAATCAATCTCTGCCTTCATTATTAGTCAAAGACAATATACACTGAGAAGAAATAGGAATATTTTTCCCATAAGAGCAGTTGTACATGAGAGGGCAAATAGCAAACCACAGGTCATTTGGAACAAACTGTAGTCAGATGTACCATCATCACCTTCCCCTTCTCTCCCTGCAAGTATAGCCCAGTGGACAAAATTAATTCTTACCTTTAAAAAAATGTGAATGGAAAATAATTCTCCTTATAACTTTTGCTCTTTCCTATATCTTTATGAGTTTACAACAAAATTTAGGAGGAAGGAGGGTGACTAGGTTGAGGTGTGGTTTCCTTTATATGAGGGGCAGCCAGCCTGAACAGCTTGAATAAACTTCATTTTAAACAAAGTTTAGAAACTTTCTCAGCTTAAATGAATTGCCAAAAGGCCCTTTAGGGTGTAGCAGACTTCTTTGCACTTCATAAGTGATTACTTGAGTTGACACTACCTGAAATAGTTTGCATTAGATGGTATAGTTGAATTTCCTTTTATTTGAGTGTTCCTGTGAGTTAAGCAAAGGTCAAAAAGAATAATCCTGAATGTTAGCATCCCCTCTTTTGCTGTAGGTGCTTACCTTCACAAAACATTTTCCCCAGAGACTAGTAGACTCAGATTACTTATCTTCCTCTTACAGGTTGCACTGAAGTCAAACATTCATCTCAGACCTAAGACCTAAGAAGGTATTTTTTTCCTTTTCCCAGAAGACAGGAAGGGAGGATTCTGCATAATGGGTCCTGACGTATCACTTCTCTCAGTCTGTGTCTTGTAATGTGTTTCTGTTCTCTTTTAGCTTATAATAGATATGCTCCTCAACCCACCTCCCACCCCCAATTGTCAAAAGTCTCAGTTAAGAACATTAAATACTATACCATGATGGGCTTCTCCCATCTCCTTTCCTTTTTCCTTTCCCTAGTTTTCCAAAGCAGGATGCCACAAAGCTTATTTCCTCTAGTAGCTGAAGCAGTTTTTTACTGCATTTCCTTTTCATGGAGGACAGCAAAGCCTTTTCAACTTTTGTCCAAGATTTTCAAGTTCCCTAAGGACAAGAAAAAGATTAGTTCCCAAAGAACTAAGGATGACTCCCTCTGCCTTTTGACAGCAGTGGCCAGTTCTAACAGCAATGAAAGAAAAAAAAATGTTTAACAAGCACTTCAAAAGCATTGTGAGAAAATTTCTTCATGATTGTTCCTATCACATTTCAGTTTTAGTCACTTCATTGGTGTGTTGAGATATTTCAGGTATTTGATGCCAGAAAAGGATTTCACAATATTTTCTTATTATTTAGCTCTTTATTTTCTCAGCTAATTTTTATTAACTATTTACAGGCTTTGGAGGAAGGAAAGAGGGAAGGATGAGAAAGTGGCCATTTTCATAGATGAATATCTTAAAACAAATTATTTTCCCTTGGTTCAAGATTCCATTGTCTAATTATAATTGAAGAGAAAGTATTTATGTATTTGGTGCCTTTCTATATTTTACCAGATTAATCAGTTAAAAGAAATAGATATGCTAACAATCACTAATGAATTTTATTGTCAATTAAGTTTTCTCTTGTCCTAAAGATTACATTATTTGTTAGCCAGGAATTTTTCAAGTTTATGCGCAGAGTGCTGAGTGTGGCCAATAACCTGTTGTTTTAGAAAGAACGCTTGATTTAGAGTTAGGGAAAGGGGGCATTTGAACTTGGGCCTGCCACATAATTGTCTGTGAGACAACAGGTCTAAGTAGCAACTTGAACCTCTCTGAGCCTCGACTTCCAGACCTACAAAATGGAAATGTTGGTCCTTGTACTGCTTCTTTCACTAGATTGCTCTGAGGAAAGTGATAACCTTAAGGTGTGCTACCATTAGACCTCTGGACCTTTGGTTTTTGTGTGCATGCTTCTATAGCAGTCCAAAAATTTGTACATCAATTCTTTGGGACTCTGAGTTATTTTAAATTTGCCTGCACAGTAGCACAGTCAAAAGAAAAAATGCTTGAGAATATAAATAGTTTGACTTATATTAATTGGTTAAGGGAGAAGTATAGGAATAATAGAAGGGCAAGGAAAAAGAGTAGATCTGTATCTCTGTATCCATTAGGGCTTATTAAACACCAAACCATTTAAGACTCCAGCAATTGAAGATCTGACAAGATTCTATTCTCTCTACATAAGAGAAGTTTTTGTGAAAGCAGTGCACTTCTGTCCCCCATATTGCTTTGTCAGGTCTGGAGCTACTCTGGATTTCTCTGGAGACCTTTGCAGGTCAGGAGGTGGGGAATTGGTGTCTGAGAAAGAGAAGGAAAAGGGCAATGGGACTGACCTTTGCCAGAGTATTAAGGGACTAATCAGCTTAGCTCTCTTATTTATTTTTAGCTAGTTAGCTAAGCTCCCTTTGTAGACAAGGCAATGGGAGAGGAGAAAACTCAAGAAACATCATTTTTCTGCTCTGGTGAGTGAATTTATTCCCAGTCTCATTGGAAAGGTATTTTCCCTGGGAGCAAAGGCTACATTTCTGTCTCTGCTTCCACTTTTAAAATGTATTCAGTGCTTTGTGCAAGGGACTGTGCTAGGTACAGGGATGCAGAAATGAAAGTGACAGGAGCAGCTTTCCAAAAGGTTATAATTTAGCAGGGAAGGGTTAAGGCCCACACAGTAACTGACAATTGGAAAATGATGAAAAGCTTAGTCAAGGACAAGTAGTAATATGAGAATTTTGGAGGAGAGAAATCCCTGTTCACTGAGCTAATAGAGGAAGATGACACTTTAGCTGGGGTGACAAAGGAAGGGAATTTTGTGAAGATTTATACATGCTTCATAGTTTCAAAATTAATATCTTTTTTAGCCTGGTTCATATTTATAAAGGTGGGTTTTTTGTTTTGTTTTTTAAGATGCCAGGGAAAAACTCCAGTAGGCTGATGTTTCAAGGTGTTTTCTCTCCTGGGAACTTCTTGCTTGTCAGAGGTTCACTCAGTTAAGCAAGCATTTATTAAATGCCTACCCTGTACCAAGCCCTGTGCTAATGCCAGTAGATACAAAGAACAAAATGAAATAGTTTCTGCCTTCAAGAGGCTCACATTCTAGGTGTAAATGTGAGTATCTACTGAATATTTACAAAATTAGTTTGGATAAGGGAAGTCATGAGCCACTTTGGGGATCAGAATAGACTTCATGCTGAAGGTGATGCTTGAGCTTTATTTTGAGGAAATAAAAAAATTCTGGGAGGAAAATGTGAGGCGGGAATGCATCCTAGACATAGGGCACAACCAGAGCAACAAATGCCATGTGTGAGAAAGCAAAAAGATCAGCTTTGCTGAGCCATAATATATGTAAAAGGGGGGGAGGGGTAGCATATGATGAGGCTGCTAAGATAGGGTGGGACCAAGTGCTAAAGAGATTTAAAGGCCAAACCTGAGTAGTATTTGATCCTCAGGGCAATACAGAGTGTTTAGAGTTTGTAGAACTCTAGAAGTTCTGAGAGCAGTTCAGAAGACCTGTAGAAGGATGGAGTCAGAGTCCTGATTAAGGAAAATATTTTTCATAACTGGATAGAGGATGCATTGAGGAGAGGAAAGATATGAAGCAGAAACTTGCAATAGTCTAGATGAAAGGTCATATAGACTTGGACAAAGGTCATGGGATTATAAACCTAGAATTTCAAGGCATCTAACTCAACTGTCTCATTTAAGAGATGAGAAACTCAGGCTTGGAGAAATTAAATGATTTGTTTGGGATGGTGTGGGGAGTAAATGGAAAGGCTTGAAGATGGAACTTAGAGCTTGCCTGATGGCTAAAAGTGCAGCCTTTCAAGTGCCCCACACCTGTCAAGAGATATTGTTGAGATAGAGATGAAAAGATGTGGAAACATTTGTTTTGTGGATTATGGGAACGTGGAAGCAAGGAGACTAATTTGGAAGCTAGTCTAGTAGTCCAGAACTGAGAGAAACATGCACTCACAAGTGTGAAGCTGGGAAACTGAAAGAATGATTCAAAAAAATATAAAAAAATAGAGAAGCTTGGAAAAAGACTAGTTTAGAGGAGAATGATAATGATTCTATTTTTGATATGGAGTTTGAAATGCTCACAGAACATTCAGTTTGAAATGGGTAGTTGATGATCCAGACTAGAGCTCAGGAGAAAGATTAGACTTTGATACATAGATGTATGAATTGTCTGCATGGAGGAGATAATTAATCCCATGAGAATCAATGAGATGACTTGGAAAAAGAGAGTATTAGAAAAGAGAAAAGGATCTTGTAATGATTCTTGGAATTTGCCCCTAAGTTAGCAAGGGAGAAGGGTGAGTGGTATTATATAGATAATAAATCTGCAAAAGACTGAGAAATGGTCAGGCTACAGAGTTGTGGATTTAAGACAGGGACAGATGTATAGGCCCTCTAGTCCAGCATCTTTATTTGCAATAACTCCCTTCTGTGATGCTTTGGTTGGCTTTCAGTTGCCTCTTAAAACCAGTCAGAGCTCTTAGATCCTGAGCCTACATCCCCTCATTTATCTACAATGTTTACCCATCTATTACCTCTGGCTCAGTCAGTTTACTTTTCCTGGTTAGGGAAATAACATGTATTAGAAAAAACTATGTATTAGAAAAGTTCATCCAAATGGCTCCTCCTGTATGATGGATTGGAGTTGGGAATGTGGAAGCAAAGAGACTAATTTGGAAGCTAGTCTAGTAGTCCAGAACTGAGAGAAACAAGCACCAGAATTAGGGGTGTGTCAGTAGAAAGGAAGCAAATGACAATTTAAATATATAAAACAGAATCTGAAGGGCATGTAATTTTTTTGTTGAGTTTTACTAATTATTTTAATGTTCCTGTCTCAAGTTTTATCACAAAGAGGGAGTTGATCCCTTTTCTGTATGCCAGTAAGCAGGCTTGCCAAAGACACTACTGGAAAGTTCACGAAGTCTCAAAGAGAAAATAAGAGTTTCCTTTTGAGCTCAGTCAGTGTTAGATCCTAAAAAGAAATAGAAAGCTTAAACAAAGAAGGTCAAAAAGCATTATGGCTGCTGTCTAGATGTTTAATGTTCTAGACAACTTCATGTTTTACAAAAAGGTGAAATAAATCTTTCCTGCAGAATTTAATAACCCCCCAAATTAGGGAAATTTTAATTAATAGTTCCAGATGGGCTAACAATAATTTTCAGACTCTACAGCTTATCCTAAAATGAAGTTACATGAACAGAAAATTATTTGGTGTTACAAGTTAAACTCCTTTAGATTGGAATTGAGATTGTTAAAAAGCAATTTTAAATGGATTGGAATAATCATATATTTATCTCCTAATAAACTCTCATATGCTACCCAGAAGCACTTGACAATTTTTTAAAAGCTCTACATTTCTTTCTACTGTGGAGATAACCCTGGGCCATCAAAAGTTTTGCCTATGAAGTTCAAACTCTGGTAAACCCTATCAACCTAGAAGGGTTTTTAGAATAGTTGTGGTGACATTTTAAGTCTTCCTGAGGACCTGCCTATTTAAATCCAGAGAACTCTGCATAAGCAAATTGGCCACTAAGTGATGAGTTCTTTGGGCAGGGTAACCATCAAAACAAGGAGAATACAAAATGACCTCCCCAGTCCTAGTGATCTTTTCCCTCTTTTGTGATTAACTGATGGTAAAGAGCACAGAAGGTATGAAAAACTATATAAAATTTAGGTTATACACATTAGTTCAATTATTGAAACACTAAATGTGAAATTTTCATTCAGTAATCAATAAATTGATTTCTTACTGAAGGAAATGAATGACATCAATTCAATTTAACTCTTACTGTGTCAACATTTATTAAACTCCTATTGCGTGCTAGGCATTCTAAAAATTGGAGATACAGAGAAAAGCAAAAAACAGTCCCTATTCTCAAGGAATGAATGCATGAGTAATATATTAGGCATATGCTTAGTATGAAGATACAACAGAAATGTAAAATAGTCCCTACTCTTAAGCCTAATGGAGAAAATAGCATGCAAATTATCTAGAAAGAAGATAGGTGATAAATTGGAGATGGTCAACAGAGGAAAATTATCAGCATTAAGAAAGACATATCGTCTGAAACTTGAAAGAAGGTATGGAAGCTGTAAGATGAGAAGGGAGAAAAATTAAATAAATGAAACCAAAAGACATAAAAAACTTGCAGCAAAATGGAGAGATGTGAAAAGGGGTGCAATTGGAGAAACAAAATTTTGCACTGGGGTGCTTTGAGCATAAGTAAACCGACCAAAATGAAGACAATTACAGATTAAGGACCAATATCTGTTGCAGAGGATGGAGGAGAGAATATTTCTGTGAAGAATTTGCAAAGAGCCTCGAAACTGTCTGAATGTATTTTGCTTTTTGATCATTTCAATACTGGCATATATAGGAAAGGATGACAAAAAATTTGTTATAAAATAACAGTTTCAGTTACAAAATAAAGCCAAAAAATACTCAGAAACCACATTGCTATTTTGTCATACATACTTTCTTCAAGACGTCCATAGAGGCTTATCAGTTGGAAAATGAGTATACCAAATGGAAAAAAGAAAGAAAGAAAGAGAGGGAGGGAAGGAAAGCAAGCAAGCAAGAAAGAAAAAAAAGAAAGAAAAAGAAAAAGAAATTTCCTCTTTTTAGAGAAAAAAAAAGTGACTAATGTTAGAGTCATTTCCAAATCAGTTGTCAAGAAACTGGCAGAATATGAGGTAGCTAGAGCAAAAGGTTAAAAAAAAAAAAAATCCACCAAATTAGAAGCTTTAACGATGATAAGAAAGTGCCTCAAGTTACAATTATTCCTGTAAAATGCCTCATTGGAAAAGTTATTTAAACAAGTTCTTGACACCCCAAAAAAAGGCATGGAGGAGGGGCAGAGAGGTGGAGTAGAGAGAACTGGACTGGGTAAAGATATTTATTTCATCCCCTTATCTATAGAAATATATACAATATAAAAGCTTACTGAACTGACAAGGCCAGAGGTAGCCAACCTCCATTAGATTGTAAACTCCTTGAGGGCAGATATTGTCTTTTTTTTTTTTTTCTTTTTATCACCAATACTTAGTAAGTGCCAGATAAGTAGTGGGTACTTAGTAAATGTTGATTGATTTATCAACCTGCATCAACCTCAGATAGCAAGTGTAGGATCTCCTTTCTAAGCACAGAAGCTTGATAGCCAAGAACAAAACTGGATTAGCCTATCAACCCAAATGTAAAATTTTGTAGGAAGAGACCTGTGGAGATGGAATAAATTTATGTCCAAAGAAGACCTGGAACTCCAAATTGAACACCAGATGGATAATTTTGATTATATTAAGTTAAAAAGTTTCTGTACAAACAAAACAAATGCAGACAAGATTAGGAGGGAAGCATCAAATTGGGAAATCATCTTTACATTTAATGGTTCTGATAAAGGCCTCATTTCTAAAATATATAGAGAATTGTCTCATATATATAAGAATTCAAGCCACTCTTCAATAGATAAGTGGTCAAGGGATATGAACAGACCATTTTCAGATGATGAAATTAAAACCATCTCTAGTCATATGAAAAGGTGCTCCAAATCACTAGTGATCAGAGAAATGCAAATTAAGACAACTCTGAGGTACCACTACACCCCTGTCAGATTGGCTAAAATGACAGGAAAAGATAACGATGAATGTTGGAGGGGATGTGGGAAAACTGGGACACTAATACATTGTTGGTGGAACTGTGAACGGATCCAACCATTCTGGAGAGCAATTTGGAGCTATGCTCAAAAAGTTGTCAAACTGTGCATACCCTTTGACCCAGCAGTGTTTCTACTGGGTCTGTATCCCAAAGAGATCTTAGAGGAGGGAAAGGGACCCACATGTGCAAGAATGTTTGTGGCAGCCCTTTTTGTAGTGGCTAGAAACTGGAAACTGAAGGGATGCCCATCAATTGAAGAGTGGCTGAATAAATTATGGTATATGAATGTTATGGAATATTATTGCTCTGTAAGAAACGACCAGCAGGACAATTTCAGAGAGGCCTGGAGAGACTTGCATGAACTGATGCTGAGTGAAACGAGCAGAACCAGGAGATCATCATGCACAGCAACAACAGTATTACATGATGATCAATTCTGATGGAGATGGCTCTCTGCAACAAAGAATTGTCTCAAACCAGTTCCAATTGTTCACTGAAGAAAACTATATACACCCAGAGAGAGGGATATGAAATATGGACCACAATGTAACATTTTCATGATCTCTGTTGACATTTGCTTGCATTGTGTTGCCTTTCTCTGATTCTTTTTTTTTTTCTTGTAAATAGGATTTTTCTTGCATAACTTCTCAAGCATTTCAAGATTATTAACATGTAGTGGACTTCCTTCCATCTAGGGGAGGGGAGGGGGCTGGGGGTAAAATTTGTAATGGAAAGCTTTGTAAAGATGAATGTTGGGAAACTACCCATATACATGTTATACAAATAAAAAGCTTTATAAAAAAATAAATAAAATTTAAAAAAAAATTGTAGGAAGATGCATAATGCCTCATTAGGGTCACCTCACTTTTACTCTCCAACTAAATAAAATGAAATTAGGAAGACCACTTGGACCAATCCAAGAGACATAGATTTATATCCAGAATGAACATTAGAACTCATTTAGTGCAGTCCCCTCATTTTACCAATGGAAAAATTGTAGAGAGTTCAACTTAATTGCCCTTACAGGTAGTATGTGGAAGAGCATAGTTTTAGAGCCAGGTTATCTGTTTCCAAACCTGGTACATCTTCTAAGGTACTCTAAATTGTTCATAAAACTGAAGGTGACAATTTTGAAAGCAATTTTAAATTTTGGTTTCAGTTTTAAAGATTTCTAACTGTGGTTTTCCAGAATAGGGAACTCTGCCTATAAGTTGTTACTATGGGCATTTTGGGACTTCCATTAACCTGTAAAATGGGAGTCAGAATAGATGACGCCTAAAATCCCTTCTATCTATAATTCTATGAGCCTATGATTTCTTTGGAGATTTCTAACCCACATGAATAATAGACACAGAACCCTAGACTCTTTCTTTTTACCATCTTTGGGAACTGGGCTCCCCCAAAACTTTTTTCTTGTGGAAAAGTTTTATTCTGTATCTTTATCTCTTATTTAGATATTGCTTCTAATATATAACTATCATCCTCCAAAGGAAAGCAGTCCTTTCCATCAAGAAGGTAGCCTGAGTTGAAAGTGAATAGCTCTTGTTTGAATGTGCTTAATAGGGAACTTGTGAGCAGAAATCAAGAAACCTGGCTTTGTGGACTTAATTCCAAAGGTTGGAGAGTGTTAACTTTTCTGTCCAAGTAGCACAGTAGATTGAGTGTCATTCAGGAAAACCTGAGTTCAAATGTGGCCTTTGACACTTACAACTTGTGTAGAATTTTGGGTAAGTTTACTTTAGTTCCTTCATCTGTAAAATGGGGATCCTTCTCTCCTTCCTTCTTTCCTGGTTATCTCCAGGTTCAGGGGTTTTATTTTTTCTTCAGGATCATATCTCAAACCCAAATCACTCTGACATCCATTGATTGGTCAACAAAAGGTCCCAGGCCAGGCCCATTTGGTCTTTGTTTTGGCCCTGATTAAATATAAATAGTAATTGTTGCTTTGACCAGAAACCCTAAGGGTCTTCCTTTCCCAGATTGATTCCTTTTTATTTTATGTTATTTACAGATAGGTATAGAAATATAAATAAATCTGTGAAGAGGGAGAAAGATGTATATATAGATCTATATATCTATAGATAGATGTAGATATATAAATATATCTGTGACAAAAAGAGAGACACACAGAGTGATTTATTCACTAAGAACAAAATAATCTCTTAAATCTAGGCCCAAGAGGCTAGTGACTGAAGGACCTAGCTGACATCTTGTTGAAATTTACTGAGGTCAACTTCTTTTGAACTTCAAGGCAGATAGAGATTCTTCATTAAATAGAGCTTCAAAAAAAGTTTGGGTCATTCTCCAATCACTGTAGGCTAAGCCAAGAACAGTGAGCACTTTGGCTTAGCCTTTCTTTCTTAACTTGTGGCAGAAATTAACCTCTCAGGTGCAAACTAAAACTGGAAAAGATGGGAAAGTAAACCAGTCTACAACTGACAGGCTGCTAGTCTGAATGTTCCCACATCTCCTAGCCTACAGTTCTATTTCTCATTGAAACTAAAAATGAGGTAGAAATAAGGACATTTTAGCAAGGGAGGGGGAGAGGGAAGAGGGGAAGAGATTAAGCACTTATTAAGAGCCTACTGAGTATCCAAATGCTGTACAAATCTTATCCCTTTTGAGAAAAAAAAATCACTTAAAAATCAGTGAAAACTCAGAGGAATGATTTGCTTGTAATCTATGGTGTTTAGAATCTATAATTTGTGTTCAATTGGCTTGACATTAGAGCAAATAATTACTAGGGTCAAGATCACATCTTCACTTCCAGTAAGGACCAATTGGTAAACTTTGTCTCCCATGACATACTAACCCAAGTGAGCCACTTTGAAATGTATTGTGAGCAAATGGGCATCACATCAAAGTTAACCAATAGATGGAGGTATACATCTACTATTATCAGTCAGTAGCACAGTATTTTTTTTAATCACCACCAAATAAGCCTGTTTTTCCATATTTGTAAATGAATGAAAAATATAATACAAATTTAGGATTCACTAATATACATGTATGTATACAGGTGTATACCTATATACACATATACATACATAAACACACATATAAACACTCTTAAGTTCATATATGAATGACATTAGATTAGTTTAAAATACATTTACTTAGAAAATCATGTTATGATGTTTATCAATATTTTTTATCCTTATAGATCCCTAAAAGGAAACAAAACATAGCCTATCTCTATTTCAGGTGTACATTATGTTTGTACTTTTGAAAACCCTCTTTTTAACATCTCATAATTATTTTTGATATCTTCTCCCTCCTGCCTCCAAGATATAGTAAACTCCTTGAGGGCAAATTCTGTGTCTTATTTGTTATTTATATCTCTAGCTTCTAATTAAATACCTTGACAATAGTAAGCATTTTATAAATTTTATTTTTAATTAAATGTACAAACTGATTGGATTCATTTAGTCGGACAATGATGTCAGTCAAAAAAAAAGAAATATCAAAGATTTAAATAAACAGCATGATACAATGCAGAGAACACAAGCTTTGAAAGTTAAGGGCCTAGATCCTAATCTTCACTCCACTTTTTACCACCTGGCTGGTCTTATATAAACTGATTTGTCTCCAATTCTCAGTTTTCTCACCTGTAAATAAAGAAGTGACTAAGATAACCTCAAAAGGGACATTACACTTCTAAATCTTTGATCTTGTAATTTATGAAATAGCTGCTATGTGCTAACGGGAACTCTGAGTAATATAAGATACAGTATTCAATTAGAACCCCCCAGAAATAGGCAAGTCAGTTAAAACTGGCAAAGTTTGTGCGTATAGACTCTCTTTGTTTTCTCTTATTTCTAGTTTGAAAGTTGTTCTTTTTTTCTATTTTGAATATGTTTTTGAACTATTTTAAGATATGAAATAAGGGCATTAAAACATCAGTGTTATATAAAATAATTTTTTAAAACTAAAAATGTTCATTTTACTTTGGGGAGTTTTTTGTGTACAGTGCTTTCTGTCCTTGATTTTTGGGGGATCCTTGCTGGGGGAAAAGACTAGTGCTATATAGTTCATATAAACCCCAATTTCCTTAGTCCCAAAATATTGCATATGTAATCTCTAAATAGTCATCTGGAAGATCAACACATCTTTTCAGATAACAGAGTGACTATTATAAAAAATGTTCTTGCTAAAGTACAAGGATGTTGTTTCATCTGTGACTTTATTATGCAATCACAATTTTGTTTTATGTGTCAAAGATGGGATTTGAATGCAGTTCTTCAAGGCCAGTTTGCCACTATACTAGAAGTTCTCAACCTTTTTAGTCTGAAGACATCTTTATAATCTTAAAATTTATTTATTGAGGACCTCAAAGAGCTTTGGTTATGTGGGCTATATCTGTGAATATTTACTTTATTTGAAACTAAAAGATCTTGGCATTATTTTTAAAAAATTTTTGACCTGACACTTGGTCCCATGACCGTACTATACTAGGGCAACTAGTTGTCCTCTTCATGAACTTAAATCTGGCCTCAGACACTTAGCTGTTACCCTAAGCAGATCACTTAACCCTGTTTTCTTCAGTTTCTTCATCTATAAAATGATCTAGAGAAGGAAATAGCAAACCACAAACCACTCCAGTATTTTTGACAAGAAAACTGCATATGGGGACATGAAACATCATATAGCACTGAAATGACTGAACAACTACAAAATCTTATGCCATGCTGCCTTTTTTATTGTTTTTCTTTTAATATATAGATAGTAATTTTGAAAGAACAAAATGAGAAAAGCCTTCTCTTTTATTTACCTATCCCTGAAAAATGGAGGATTTTGCTTTTTTTTTTTTTTAAATCCAAAATCGCTTAGTTTTTTAACCACTCATCTTCTTGAAGAAAACTCCCATTGCTAGCAATATCCCCAGTCTTTTGCAATCATGCAGTTCCTTCTGGCTACAAGTTGAGGGAAGAAGTGCCAACTATTTCTTAGCAGACAATACAGCCTGTCTTGGGAATAATACTACAGCTAAACATCTGGTGAGATCAGGATGGAATCACTTGACCTCCACATGTGGTCTCTGTCAAGTAGATCAATTCAAACTGGAAAGATAGTTAGCAAGCATCTTCACACATTGTTCAGTATAACTATGTCTCTACTGTGTTCATTTGGTTTACTGGTCCCAAAGACCAACAAAGCTATCAAGTCTGAACTCTTCATGGTAAAAGAACTTCTATATCAAACATTACTCAAATAGGTGACCATGACCTACTGGATCTACCTATATTTGTGCACATGTGAATGCTAGAGCCCAAATGTGAAAATCTGCTATTTTGCAAATAGGCTTGTTTTTGTGCAAATATATATACTTTACCTTCCTTCACCGAAATTCTTTGAACCATATAAGTTTTCCTGAAAATGTGGAATAGTCACAAACCATGTCAGTGAACAGGAATAAGACTAATGCTAATTAAGTAGAGCTGTGTAATGCTGATTCTAGAAGCTATAACCATCTTTGGATTCCATGTTTTACTTACAGTTTTCCAATGAAAGGTTAAATGATTTCCCCAGGGAAACACAGCCTTTAGCTTTTACATTTTAAAGCATTCTGTTTTTCTCAAGTAAACTTGCCTGGTTGTTTTATAAAAAATCATAACTTACACACAACAGAAAGCAAAATATAAGTTAGCCATCTGTACAATTTTTCTGTAATGAACAACTGAATTATTTAAGTTTACAAAAAAAAGTTCAGCCACTAGAAAAGAAAGGAAAAAAAAATATAACTGAAATAGGAAGATGGCGCATACCTCTCTTTTACAAAAAGGTCAAGGAAAAAAAGAATTGTTTGAGGATGTTGTCTCTGGGTGTTTGAGGTTGCCTTCCTTTTTAACTGACTATGGCAAAGAAGAGGATTGCATTGTATTTAGAGGAAGTTGAGTTCTCTTGCCAAAACAAACATCCCGAGAAACCTGTATAGTGTACACATCTTAACGCATGTGGAATTATTTGGTGTTACAAAGTGACTTCCTTGAGTGGAAATCATATGGTAACTAATAATGAAATTTTGCAGAGAAAGGAAATTGCAGCTATTTTAGTCATTTAACATCTCAAATTTGTTTATGGATTGTTTCCTGTCTGACACATTCAGTTGAACCAGTTAGTGTTTGAAGGAGATTATTCATTTTTAACTGGCTTTCGTTTGTGACATTTCACAAAGGGTGTTTTTAATAAAAACAAACTGAAAAGTGAATTTACTCCTTCTCCACAAAATGACTTTGTCTTGACATCAATGAAAGAAAAATACAAAAACCAAAATTAACTTATTTTATGGATTCATGCTTCAAGCACCCAAGCTTTGCTTGAATTCATTCATGGGTCTTGGATATAAAAATGGTCAGCAGACCATATAATTTTTATCATCTAATTTACCCATAAAAGACATGAACAGTGAAATGCCTCTTACACTCCGTAAGAAACTGGTATCTAAACAGTTTGGAATTGTTTCTTCTTACTATGTACATCTTCCCCCATATTTTAAAGATCATACTTTTGATTTGATTTGCTTTTATAAAAAGTCTGAAAATTTTCTGCCTGCGATCTTTTAAAAAATGCTTTTCTAACCCTAATTGCTCTTGTCTACCAGTATCATCAAACAGGCTTCCTTTTTTTCTTACTCTCTAAGTGACCTTATCTGCCTTCTCAATTGCAGCTGTAACTAGTAATCCTCAAATCTTGCAATCTCTCTGACTTATTTCCATGCAGTATCACATCATCTGGGATTTGTTGTTTTTCTTTCTTTTTTCCCCTAGAGTGGGGAGAAAAAGAAGAGTGAGAGAGAGTTATCAAATCTACCCTTTCCTCAAATTCTATAGAAAAGAACTAATCCTTATAACTTTAGTGAATATAATATCTCAAACTGCCTTCTCTAGACTTGAGCCAATTTTTTTTGGTCTGCCATTTTTTGTTGTTTTGTTTTGATAGGGGGATGTAAATCAGTAATATGTCTATAATATATATAGCCTTAGAGAGTTTTGGGGATATTGAAAGGTTAAGTTACTTTCCCATAGGGTATGGTCAAGGGCAGGATTTGAAGTCAGAAGAAAACTGAGTTCAAAGCCCGACTCTTATCCATTATACCACATTGCCTCTCTTAGCCAGTGTGTAAGAATCATAGTTTTTTGTAGTTTCCATCAATCACTGAAAATACTTCATTTGACAGATGTAAAAAGACTAAATTTTATTTTCTTTTGCCATCCCATTCATTATATATCACGAATATCAACAGTACAAATCTCTTTTATGTTGGAAATATAAAAGGCTTATTGACTTTTTCTGCAATCATACCTTTATTTTGTGACTCTCCTTCACTGAGTATATCCAAGTTTTTTCCCTTTTAGTTCTGCCTCAGTCACACAACGAATTTTCTCTTCTCTCACTAGCATTCAAAAATTACCAAATAACATTTTTATCTAACTTTCCATATTTGTCTTAAAGCAATCTGTCATCAGCCCACTAGAATAAAACTTTTAAAAAGTTTCAACCTACTCAGGAGGGAATAACAGTATGCATTTTAAAAGTACAGTCTTCATAGTTGGCTAATCTGGACCCAGGCTGTTAATTTCTTTGAAAAGTTCAGAGGTTAGGTGCACTATCTTTGACTTCACATCCTCCACAGAAAGATATATGCTTAATGTGAGAAAGCTAGAAGTAGGAGGGATAGCAGAGGTCATAGGGTCCAATCCTCTCATTTTACAGATGAGAAAACTGAGACCTAGAGAGATTAACTAGTCCAAGGTCAAATTGGTTGAAATGGAAAGCCAGCAGGGAGCCCAGGTTCTCCAATTCCAAATTCAGTGTTATTTCCTCTTTAAACAAGCTGCTTAGCAAAAGATTGTTTGTTGAGACCCTGAACCCAAATTATTTCCTTTCTTTTTTTTTTTACTGCAACTTTTAGATCTTGAGTTATGTGAGGCTAAATCTACACAATATAAAAGCAATGTATGGTCTTGCCAGTCAAGGAACATGTCTGAGCTCTGTAGAAAGGCAAATCATTAAATTCAGGACTTTTTTTTCCTTCTCTCAACAGCACCAAACTGCTTTCCAGGATAAGTCACTGCAGCTTTTTGGCTTCTGGCCTTGCTTTTTTAGGACATGGGCTATGGTGTAGTCATTACACAAGTGTCATAGGTTCCAGCTTTTATTGTGAATATATGAGCATAGTACAGGGCAGTATTGTTCAGGTATGAAGGTAGAATGCATGGAGGGAATGAACTTCCACTCTTGTGAAACTTAACACTTAACAGAGAGAGGACAGATTTAATTTAACAGCAGAGAGGCCTCCCACTCAGGATTTGGAGTGGTGAAAAGGATTAAGATAAGTGTCCCTAAGGTCTATTCCAGGTTGCTGACACTTATTGCATGTGTCTAGGTGTGAAATGACTGTGGCTTAGTCATGCTGATGGGTTCTTAATTTAAGTAATTAGAGCCCATAGTTGGGCCTATTGTTGGGATCAGACTTTTGCAATTCTTAAAGCACTAGATAAATGTCAGCTAGTATTATGTTTCATAAACAACTAAGGGTTGCTTCTATGGTCCTTCTGGAAGAGGACCAGTAGACAAGGAGAAAATAATCCTGGAAGAATTATTTTACAGATAAGGAAACTGAGGGAGAGGTTAAGTCACTTACTTGCCTAGCTAGTAAGTGTCTGAAGCTGGACTTGAGTTCAGGTCTTATTGAATCCAGGCCCAGTGTTCTATCCACGGTGCTACCTATCTAGATGAGAGATAGGAAATAATAGATGGGACAAGCTCCTAGAAGAACTGTTGGAGATGTTGAGATCAAAGGCAAAAGTAAAAGAGTTGGACTTGACATGGATTAAGGCTGCCTTTTGGAGAAAATGCAGATTTTTTTGTTAAAGCTTTTTATTTGCAAAACATATGCATAGGTAATTTTTCAACATTGACCTTAGCTTTCTGTTAAAAATTTTTTCCTCCTACCCCCTACCCCCTCCCTTAGATGGCAGGAAGTCTAATACATGTTAATTATGTTAAAATATTTGACAGATCAAATATGTGTATATGTATTTATACAGTTATCTTGTTGTACAGGAAAGGAAAAAAAAAACGAGAAGAAAAACATAATGCAAGCAAACATCAATAGAGAATGTGAAAATGCTTTGTTGTGGTCCAGACTCAGATCCCACAGGCCTCTCCCTGGGTGTACATGGCTTTGTTCATCACTGAGCAGCTGGAACTGGTTTGAAACATCTCGTTGTTGGAAAGAACTATGTCCATCAGAATAGATCATCATATAGTCTCATTGTTGCCGTGTACAGTGATCTCCTGGTTCTGCTCAGAAAATGTCGATTTTAAAAGAGGAACCTCAATATAAAAAGTTCCATTTCCCCTATTAAAATAGGAAGCAAGGACCCCTATTAAGAGGGTTATCAAGTCAACAACCTAGGCTAAGCTGAGAAGTACAAACACAAGCAGAATGGAATAGTCCCTGTCTTCTAGGAGCTTACAATTCAAAGGGGGAAAAGAATACATCTAAAAGAATTAAAATGGGGAAACTGGAGTTGAAGATGGCCAAAAGGCCAAGTGGAGAAAATCCTATGCAGATGAGTCAACAGTACAACCTACGGAAAAATGAAGTGATTGACCTGGGTTTACTCATCAAAATGGAAGGTTTGGCAGAGAGAGACAGAAACAGAGACAGAGAGACAGAGAGAAACTACCACCCAAGGAGCATAAAGTACTTATAATTCCAAAAGTAGTCCTAGGGTGAAATAAGGATCAGGGGTAAAGAGGTTTCTGTAGCTTAGCAGAAACAGTTTTGTGGAAAGTTATGAAAACCAAGGGGGTTGGGAAGAAGCAAGTATATTTTGGAAATCCTATGAAGAGAAGGTTTCAATTGATTACTGGTAGCAGAATGTTGAATTGTAACTTCCTTGAGAGGGCAGATACCATTTCTTTCTTAATCTTCATCTTCATCTTCTTTTGAATTTGTTCCCCACCTTCTAAAATGGTAGGTTATTAGGATACATATTAAGGGCTCAGTAAATGCATATTGATTGATCATCAATTAAATTGATAGGTGAATCATTATTATAGCCTTCTATGATCAAAGAACTTTGGCTCCTAGTGAGAGGTTCTTAACCTCAAGTCCATGAACTTTTCTTTAAAAATAAATTGGTAACTGTGCTTTAATATAATTGATTCTCTTTATAATACTGCATATGTTATGTTATGTATTATGAGAAGGAGTTCATAGGCTTCATCAGACCTCAACCTCATTCCCTACCCCCAAGTCCCATGAAATAACTCCTGATGAAGCATTGACAGGATTTTAGGATTAAGAACAGGAAGCATCCTAGAGACAATCTGGTCCAAATTTTACAGATAAGGAAACTGAGGGCCAGTGAAGACCTGTGGTTTTCCCAAGGTCATAAAAATAATAAGAAGCAGAGCCAAGAACTTATATCATTTCACACCAGAACAACTATCCTTCCACTGTCCTTCACTGCCTCTCTCCCAGTCTGCAGTCAACTAGACCTCATCAAAAGAAAAGGAATGGAACTTCCCTTTGAATTAAAAACCTGCTAGGAATCCAGTTTCCTGTACTCCAGTGTTGAGTATACCCTTTTTTCAAACCTACTCTTGTTTTGCCTTGTTTTAGCCTATCTAATCTGCACTCCATTGAATATACGTTTGCAAATGGTAGTTTACAAATGCTGATTTTTCAAAAGGAGCTCACCATCCTTGGGCAGATTCTAACATCCTTTATAAGCCCAGAATCTTATTAAAGTTTTGATTTTTCAAAACAGTACATCGTGCTTTCCACATTCTTAAAATATTCATTCAGTAATACTGTAAAGATCTCTCAAAATAGCTTTCTGTCCAGAAATGAATTTGATTGAAAATCTTCTCTTGCATTCTGTGTGGTCTCCCAAAGAAAGAGGGCTGAGGGCTAAGGGTGAATTGTACTTGTCAGATTTAGGTCAAATAAGAACATTTTATCTTAATTATAAGATGGCCATTGTATTCAGAAAACAGGCCGTCTTGTAGACAAATTGGCTCTCTGCTGCTAGGTTACAGGAGAATAAACCTTAGAATAATCTCATCAAGTCTGGCTTCTTATTTTTCTTAACCTAAAAAAATCCAAGCATCAGGAACAGCAAATATCAGGGAAGGAAGGGGGCTGATAGCAGAATGTGGATAGCGAATTACTTCAGATCATATTGTTAGGATCTGGTTCTTTATAAAGGGATCAGTCAGCCATGACAAATGAGTTTCAAGTTCTATTGTTTGGCTATACTTAATTCAAAAAAAAAAAAAAAAAGGAAGGAAAAAAAGAAAAGAAAAGAAACTATCCTTTATGTAATTCTTTGTCTTTTTTTTTCTTCCACATTTACTTCCCAGATCAGCCAAGGTTGACATTAAAGAACCAATTGAATAATTTTTATATTGTGCCCTAAAATTGAATTAAAGTAAAACCTCCTGAAAACTTTTTAAAAACCAATAACTAATAACTGACTAATAGAAAATGTTTAAGAGGGAGATCTTAAATTTATTAAGGACCTTCTTACTGAAAAAAAAAAAACTAAAGAATTTGAATTAATCATACAAAAAAAGTTCAGGTTCTTTCACAGAGGATTTTGCTATGTAGATTTTTCTTAGTAACACATTATAACGTCATGTAACATTTCTTTTCTTTTAACTTCTAACTTATAGTTGACTAAATAAGAGAACTAAGTTTTATGAGGTTGATTAAACTTTCCTTATTAAAATGGTTCATATTTTGTTTTCTTTATCTCTCTTCTAGATTAATTTGGGCTAGACATTTTTGCTTGATCTCTTAAAAATTCTTCCAGAATTCAACTTTTATTTAAAGCCAACACTTGTAAGGCAGCATAGACTTTCAGAGTAGGCTGTCATGTACAAAGAAAATCCATTCCTTGGGTAAATAAGGAAGTGATACATCTCTGAGGAATTTAACTGTGCTGGGCTAATGCATTTTACATACTCTCTTGTCTCCAACAAGTACCAAGGGAGCTTTATCAGTTACAAAAAAAATAAAATGGCGCTTCTTGGTTGCCTCCCATTTCCTTCAAATACTATGTATCCTCTGTGTGCCTAGACATTTATATTTTCTCTCCTGTTGAAATGTATGCTTCTTGAGGACATGGACTACTCTAGTTTTACTTTGGTTTGTTGTTGTTGTGTATATGTGTATTTTACTTTCTTTGTATCCTCAAAACTTAGCATGGTGCCTGGCACATAATGAGCAATTAATAAATGCTTGCTGACTGACTGACGCAAGAGAAGTATAGTTGGATGGGAGAAAACAAATGATTGTCATCTCCAGGTCCAGGAAAGATTCCAAGAAAACCTGGTTAGAGGATGAAATGGTAAACTTCAATATGGCTGTAATAAACAGAGAGTTTAGACACTTCCTGAACATTCTCACCTGAAATTAATAGTCTTAATTATTAGACTTTCTTTAGGAAACTGCAAAAGACTAGTCTTGGTTTAAAAATAAAAAGACTCATGTTGAACAAGGAGCCATTTTGATTATAATTGGTATTGATTTGACCTACATTCTCTACTTGAATGTTAATAACTAATAATAAAATTTCATAGTAATTATTCTTGATTTCTAAAGGAAATGCATCCATCCAAATATAGTCATTGACCATCTTTTGCATATATAATGCCTTGTGTCCAAAAAAGGGATGACCCCTATACCTTCTTCTAGCTACATATATTTCAGGTTTCTCTTTAAAAAAATTTTTTTTTTCCTCCCCATTCCTAATGTCCAACCTCTCTCCTCCTTGGTCAAGGAAGAAATACTGCTCTGTTAAACACAAATATAATTAAATGATCACATGCCATTTTAGAGGAAGAAACAATTATGCCACAGAACTTTTTCTCTGTTCCTGAACTGTTTTGTCTTGTGGGCAGGAACTGGATAACTTATATTTCCCTTAGAAGCAGCAGTAGTTTTTTTCAGGAGTTAGAATATTGAGCTTACAGAGAAGAAGACCTGAGTTTGAAACCCACCTCAGACATTTATTCTTTGGGGACCTGGACATGTCACTATATCTTCATTTCTCTAAGTTTCCTCATCTGATAATATTTCACTGGGTTATTTTGAGGACTAAATGAGGTGATAATATATAAAGACTTTAAAAACATTAATAGAAGTTAATATTAGTTATTTTTATGATTTTTATTAGAAATGGTACAGTATTTGGCACATATCCTTGATAAGTGGGGTTTTTTCATTCATTTAGTGAAAAGAAAGAATTGAGGTAAAAGATGGCCTAGTTTGCTTTTATAAAAGAGTTAGGCAGGGTAAGACCCTCAGAGTTTCTGGGCAGAGCAGAAACAATTGCTAGTTATACTCACTCTGAGCCATCAAAATCCAAACAATGACTTTAAAAAGGTCTCTCACTGTTTCCAGGCCCATTGCCAATCACCCAGGTCTATGTCTTGCCAGTGGGTTTTGATGTTTCTGGAGGAAAGAGGGAGACAGATGACTTTGCCCAGCTCTGCTTAATCCACTTGCAAGTCAAGACATCACCCTCCTGATGCCATTGGTACTCTTTAGGAACCAAGGATGGATAAGAACAAACAAGAGTAAACTAGATATGTAGTTAAGGGTGTGGATCTGAGATGGAACTCGGTCACCTGCTCTGTGTGGGACGTTAGATGAATTCTTTAACCTTCCTGGGCCTCATGTGTAAAATAGGACCAACCTTTTTCAATTCTCAGCTATGATCCTGTGTTTTCAAAAGCTCCTTTTAACTTCAAATCTGTGATGCTAAAGCTGTAGACACCACCCATAACAATAATCAAGGACACTCCCATAATTATTAACTACCTATTCTGCATAAGGTATTGTAATCAGTAACTACCCTGTAAACGTAAAAAAGAATCCTATTCTCAATAATTTTGCAGTTTAATTGGATAAGAAGCATTTACAGGAATAGCTATATGATACAAGGGACAGTTAAATAAGTATGAAGAAGAGATTTGTGCAAAGTGCTATAAGAAATTTGAAGAAGTAATTTTTCCCTGAGGGGAGATGGGAAGGGAGAAAGGCAGAGGAAGCTTCATGGAGGACTTAATCTCTGACTTGAACTTTGAAGTAAGGAAAGCCTTTAATAATAAGAGAGGTCAATGTGGGAAAGCATTATGGGGAGGACATAAAGCAAAGGCACAGAAGCAGTATAGGACAGGTTGAGAACACCAGGCAAGGAGTATCTGAGGTGTGTCCAGATCATAGCATCTAGGATCGAGTTCATTATATGACATGAAATTAGGTTAACTTATCTCTTCCGCAAGAAGTCAGGTCATGTGTAATCAGTAGGCCACCTTTCTTTTTTTATTTTTTTTATTAAAACTTTTTATTTGCAAAACATATGTATGGGTAATTCTTCAACATTATCCCTTATATAGCTTTCTGTTACAAATT
>JAJPUD010003318.1:80404-137368 GCA_023553655.1 Myrmecobius fasciatus | reverse complement strand
CACACACACACACACACACACACACACACACACACACACACACACACGCTAGGGCAGGGCACTTCCCCAAACACCCCATCAGCATCCCACAAGGTCCTTTTTTAACCAAAAGGATTATTTCCTTCAATGAGATGGGGAGGGAAGATATTTTCCTATCCCTATTAGAGGAGCTCTACTTTTACAGATCAAGGCAATTCAATTCTGATGTTTTTTCATGCTGTGTTATTGACTAAGATTCTTTAAGCCAAAAAGCTTTTTCCTTACCTTCAGTTTGGGTGGCAGGAAATATTGCCATGGAATCTGTAGTTAGAAATACTAGCATTTATTTCTGTGTCCTGAAAATGCTCAGTAATTGTTCCCTGCTATTTCTTTTGGAGGTTTTTTGTTATTGTTTTTGTTTTCTTTTCCTCTTGGCTCTTAATATACATGTCACATACTTACAGACTAGCTATGTGTGTATTTCCATATAAGAATTAAAGAGCAGATTTTTTTCATAAAATTGTGAATTATGAAATGTCCATGGCAGTTGCTGGTACAAATATTTCTAACTCAAGTCTATTATAACAAGAAAAATATTTTTTTAAAAAAATTTCCAGGTGGAGCAAAGATGGTAGAAAAAAAAAGGTGGCCACTTGCCTAAGTTCTCCCCAAAATAACTCTGAACACTTTTAAAGTGCCATAAAGCAATTCCTGGAGCAGCAGAACCTACAAAAGGACAGGGTGAATTAATTTTCCAGCCCAAGACAAGTTAGAAAGTTGGCATGAAAAATGATCTGTACACTGGGATGAGAGTAGAACACAAGCTGCACAAGGACAAAATAGGCCCTAGCAAACCAAGAGCAAGTTTTGGGAGCCACTGAATCAGCAGCAACTGCTTTCAGAGCTCTCAGTCCATAGACTGTAAGGGAGCAAACAATTGATCAGGAGTTTACAGAGGTCTCTTTGCTGACTTTGGGGGACAGGACTCCTTTGTTTTGCCCTTTCTTTGATTCAGGTGGCAGTTTCAGGATGAGAGCACTAGCATACCAGAATTTGTGGCCACAGTAGAGCAGGGACCCTTATTACCATTCCAGGGTTAAAAAGAGTGCTTGTGGTCATTCACAGATCAGAGCATAGGCCAGGAGAGTAGTAAATATATATCCTTAGACCATACCATCTTGGAAGAACAGAATATTTATAAGTCCTAGAAGTATCTCTGAAAACAGCTACACAAAGCCCTTGAAATTTAGGACAGAGTACCCTCCACTCTGAAAGCTGAGCCCTACTTTAACAAAGAGTTAAATGTCAAAAATTTAGACTAGAAAAATGAGCAAACAAAAATTTCTTATCTTAGGAAGTTACTATGGTGACAAGGAAGATCAAAACATACTCAGAAGAAAATAATAAAGTTAGATCTCCTACATACGAAGCCTCCAAGAAAAATATGAATTGGTCTCATGTCCAGAATGACTTAACAAATTTTGAAAAATCAAGTAAGAGAGGTAGAGGAAAAATTCAGAAGAGAAATGAATGATGCAAAGAAATTGTGGGGGAAAAAAGACAAAGCTTGATAAAAGAGATTCACAAAAATACTGAAAAAAATAACACCTTAAAAACCAAAACTAGACCAAATGGTAAAAAGAAGTACATAAAACTGGTGAGAAGAAGAATGATTTGAAAAGCAGAATTAGCCAAATAGAAAAAGATATATAAAAACTGACTGAAGAAAATAGTTCCTTAAAAATTAGAATTGAGCAAGTGGAAGCTAATGAGTTTATGAGAAACCAAGAAAAAAACAAACAAACAAAAGTGTGAAAAAATAGAAGGCAATGTGAAATATCTCGTTAAAAGAATAACTGACCCAGAAATATATCTAGAAGAGACAATTAATAAATTATTACCTACCTGAAAGCCATAATCAAAAATAGCACCTGGGCATAAAAATTATCAAGAAAAACTGCCCTGAAAGAGATCCCAAAATGAAAACTCCTAGGAATTCAATAGCCAAATTCCAGAGCTCCAAAGTCAAGGAGAAAATATTGCAAGCAGTCAGAAAGAAACAATTCACATATCATGGAGCCACAGTTAGGATAACACAAGATTTAGCAACTAATACACTAAAGAATTTGAGGGCTTAGAATATGATATTCTGCAGGACAAAGTAGCTAGGATTACAACCAAGAATCTTCTACACAGTAAAACTCAGTATAATCCTTCAAGAGAAAAAAAAAGGATATTTAATGAAATAGAGGATTTTAAGCACTTGATAAAAAGACCAGAACTGAGTAGAAAATTTGACTTTCAAGTATAAGACTCAAGAAAAGCATAAAAAGGTAAATAGGAAAAAGAAGTCATAAAAAACTTAATAAGATTATACATGAGAGATTGATACGTATAAATTATGAGAAGTTTCTTGTTATTAGGGAAGTTTAAAAAGGTATATATAGGCAGAGGGCACACAGCTGTAAGTCCAATATAAATGGATGATATGTAAAACAAATAAAATTAAGGGGTGAGAGGGATGCACTGAGAAAAGTAAAGGTAAAATGGGGCAAATTTTCTGATATAAGAGACAAGAAAAAGTTGCTTTTTAAGCAATGAGGGGAAGATGATGAAGGTAAAAGAGTGAATGAACCTTACTTTCATAGAAATATTCTTACAAAGAAGGAATAACATACATAATTAATATAGAAGTCCTATTTTATGTTACAGGAAAGCAGGAAGGGAAAGGGATAAAACAAGGGGGAGTGAGAGAAAGCAGGACAAATGGGGGGAGATGATAGAAGAAAAACACTTTTGAGGAAGGACAGGGTGAAAAGAGAGGGAGAATAGAATAAACAGAAAGCAATCATAACAATGAAAAAACATTTTGAAGCAAGTTTCTCTGATAAAGGCCTTATTTTTAAAACATATGGAGAACTGAGTCAAATATACAAAAATAAGAGCCATTCCCCAAGTAATAAATGATCAAAAGATTTGAATAGTTTTCAAATGAAGTAATCAAAGCTATCTATAGACATGAAAAATACTCTTAACTCTGTTGATTGGAGAAATGCAAATTAAAACAATTTTGAGGTGTACTACCTGACACTTATTGGATTAGTTAATAGGACATAAAAGGAAAATGACAAATGCTGGAGAGAAGGTGGAAGAAATGAGACATTAATGCACTAATGCACGGTTGTTGGGAGTTGTGACTTAATTCAATCATTTTGTAGAGCAATTTGGAACTATGCCCAAAGTGCTATAAAACCATGCATATCCTTTGACCTAGCAATATCACTACTTTATCCAAAAAGGTAAAAGACCTATATGTACAATAATATCTATAGTAGCTCTTTTCTGTTGGCAAATAATTGGAAATGAAAGGAGTTTCCATCAATGGGGAAATGGCTGGACAAATTGTGGTATGTGATTATAATGGAATATTGTTGTGCTACAAGAAATGATGCACAAAAAATGTTTGTGATAGCCCTTTTTGTAGTGGCAAGGAACTGGAAACTGAATGGATGCCCATCAATTGGAGAATGGCTGAATAAATTATGGTGTATGAATGTTATGGAATATTATTGTTCTGTAAGAAACGACCAGCAGGACGATTTCAGAAAGGCCTGGAGAGACTTGCATGAACTGATGCTGAATGAAATGAGCAGAACCAGAAGATCATTATACACGGCAACAACAATACTATATGACGATCAATTCTGATGGACATGGCTCTCTTCAACAATGAAATGTTTCAAACCACTTCCAATTGTTCAGTGAAGAAAGCCATATACACCCAGAGAGAGGGATGTGAAATGTGGACCACAACATAACATTTTCATGCTCTCTATTGATGTTTGCTTGCATTGTATTTCCTTTCTCAGATTTTTTTTTTCTTGTAGATAAGATTTTTCTTGTACAACAATAAGTGTGGAAATATGTATACATATATTCGATTTGTCAAGTATTTTCACATAATTAACATGTAGTGGATTTCCTGCCATCTAGAGGAGGGGTGGGCACTGGGGAGGGGGAATTTGTAACAGAAAGCTTTGTAAGGGTTAATGTTGAAGAATTACCCATACATATGTTTTGCAAATAAAAAGCTTTAATAATAATAATAATAAAGAAAAAGAACCGACCAGCAGGATGATTTCAGAGAGGCCTGGAGAGACTTGCATGAACTGATGCTGAGTGAAATGCGCAGAACTAGGAGATCTTTATACATGGCAACAGGAAGACTATATGACGATCAATTCTGAAGGACATGGTTCTCTTTAACAATGAGATGTTTCAAACCAGTTCCAATTGTTCAGTGATGAAGACAGCCATATATACCCAGAGAGAGGGATCTGAGACTGGACCACAACATAACATTTTCATGCTCTCTATTGATGTTTGCTTGCATTATGTTTCCCTTGTCAGATTTTTTTTTCTTCTTGTAGATCTGATTTTTCTTGTACAGCAAGATAACTGTATAAATATGTATACACATATTCTAATTGTCAAGTATTTTAACATAATTAACATTTATTAGACTTCCTGCCATCTAGGGGAGGGGATGGGGAGGTAGGAGGGAAAAATTTGTAACAGAAAGCTTTGCAAGGGTCAATGTTGAAAAATTATCTATGCATATATTTTGCAAATAAAAAGCTTTAATGAAAATTTTTAAAAAGAAAGAAATGATGCACAGGATGCTCTCAGAAAAACCTGGAAAGACTTACAGAAACTGATGCAAAGTGACATGTACTGTGTACAAAGTAACAGCAATATTGTAAGATAATCAACTATGAATGATTTAGCTATGCTCAGCAATATAATGATCCAAGACAACTCTGAAGGACTTAAGATTTAAAAAATCTATCCATACCCAGAGAAAGAAATGATGGTGTCAAAATCCAGATTGAAGCATATTTTTTAAACTTTATTTTTCTTGAGGATTTTTTTTCTTGTTTTCTTTCACAACATGACCAATATGGAAATATGTTTTGCATGACTTCACATGTATAACCTATATCAAATTGCTTCCCTTCTCAATGAAGGGGGTAGGGAGAGAGGAAGAGAGTGAATTTAGAACTCAAACTTTTTAAATGAATGTTAAAAATTGTTTTTACATGTAATTGGGGAAAATAAAATACTAAAAAAACTTTATTTAAAAATGCCTAACACATGATGAATGTTCCTTGTTAATGCATTTTGTTTTAAGTCAAGTAGAAAGAAATTGCTTTAACAGCAACTTTTGTTTCTTCTCATAACTTTCCATGAAGCGTGCCCAGTGTTATTCTTTCTGGAATCACCAAAGATGGCAATGATAGGATTTGTTTTCACTGGCACACCTGGAAGGAGGAGGCCTTAGGCTTCTAGCAAATGAAATGTAACATAAACAACCAAATGCAATGACTTAGTTGACCCCAGGGATTACTCAAAATTTGGGTGGACTCTTCTAAGCCTTTCCTGGGAACTGTAAAATAAAATAAAATATAGAACAAAAAATACTCAGGGAACAAAGACTTTTCCTACTACTAGATACCCAGTGATATTATCTTTCAAAGTAATGTGATTCTATTTCTCTTATTTCTGGAATGTTCCCAAAGAACACAAATGATAAGTTAGGTTGCTTATATCCTGAAATCTGTCTGTATTTCACTACACCAATTTTGAAGACTAAATTGTCTAAAGACCTGAAGGCCCCTTTTAAAATATATACTTATTATCTGAGAAGGAAAATGTGGTTAGAAGAGTGGAAGGGACTAGCTATATCACAATAGCATACAGACACATTCCATTTTTCTTTTTGGAAAAACAAGGAAATCAAGAGGCTGAAGCATATTATTTAAATCTCTATTAGACTATTAATTTCCATTTGAGCAGAAATAATGTTTTATCTGATAATTTTTCATTGTACATTCTCCAGTGCTCCATACTCATAGTTGTTTAATGTTTAAATGAATAAAATAGTAATAACAATTTAGATCTATTGGGGAAAAGAAGAGGAGATATCAACATGTATTCAATTAAATGCTAACTCTTTTCAGATTGCCTTCCTCTATTCTGTATATATTTTATATATATTGATTTATTTGCATGTTGTTTTCCCCATTAAAATATGAACTAATTGAGGGCAGGAACTTTTTTTGCCTTTCTTTTTATCCCCAGCACTTATCATAGTGCCTGACTATAAGTAAGTGTTTAATAAAATGCTCATTGGCTGACTAATACAGAATTGAAATCACCAGACTCAAGCTAGACCCCATATTTCTGAAAGAAGTAACTATGTAATTGCTTTTGTATTCATCCTCTTTTCCTTCCTCTTGCTGGCTTTCCAAAATCCTATGTAGGATTGACTGTACATCCCTCACCATTCCTCTTTAAAAAACTCCCCTTTTTATCTTTTTTGAAACTATGACTTGGTATCTTCCAGATTTCATTCTTTAGAACTTCCCTTTCCTCTTGAGCTGACTTTACCCTATAGAAATGTTGGCCATGAGATTCTGTTTATGCTTTTTTTTGATGCTTTTGCCATCTGCTCTTCCCAGACCTGGACAAACGCCTACCTCTTTCACATATTCTAAAATAGAATGATCACTTCTCCCCAAGGTTCTCATTATTTCCACTTCAACAATCAGTTTTTCCTTGTTAGTAAGATTCAAATACGGACTAACAATTTATGCTATTTCTTCCTCTCCTTTTTTGATGGATGACATTATTAAGGCAAGCCAAAGATTTATTACTGCTCTGCCTTGAGCAGAAACACTGACAGTAGTTGCCTAGATAATTGAAGTCCCTCCATCACTGCTGTATCATGTCTTTGTATCTATTTTAAGAGGTTTCATGACCTGCTTCTCCTTTTATGGGCTGTTTCCTTCTTTTGTCTAAGGTACTCCATCAAGTAGTCTCTCTTCTTTGATCAACCAAATGCTTCCCATTGTGCTTTCCTGCCCTGGTTCCAGGATTTCCTCACATAAGTATATTTTCTTCATACACAATATTGGACCACCCATCCTTTTCTTTTCAAGCTCTTCTCATCCTTTGTTAGGCCCTTTCACGGCCTTTTTCTAGGCAACCATATTCTAGTCATAGATGCCACAAGAAGTTCCATTGGTATCTGTAGATGAGAGCAAGTGTGTCATCTTGTATTATGGTCCATGTTTCACCTCACTTATGACTTGGAGATTGTGCATTTATAAATAGGCACATAAAATGGATTTTTGTTCTAGTTTTCCTTTTGGGAAATGAATTAGAAGGCAGATGACTGGCATAGTGGATAGAACTGGACTTGGTGTCAGGAACATGAATTTAAATCTGGTCTCAGATTTGGTCTTTGGGCAAGTCATATAATCTGTCTCAGTTCTGTCTCAGTTACCACACAGTAGTTATGAGAATATTTATATTTTTATGAGATATTTATGTAAATATTTATAATATTTAGTTAGGAGATAATGTTTATAAAATGCTTCACATTTTATAATGTGAAGTACCTGGCACGATATAAGTGAAATTTATAAGTGAAATTTAGCAGTAGTACCATTGGATCTTTTCTGTTGTTATTCTTTCTAATTTGTAGCCAGATGGCACAGTATATGCTGCTAGCTCAATGACCTTTGAGCAAAGTTATTTAATTTCTCAAGAAATCTCTCTAGGATTAAGCTATAGAGAAGTTCCTTTACAAAAAGCTAGCTGCTCGTGAAAATTACAGGTCCAGAACCCTTCCTTCAGAAAATAAAGAACAAATCACTGGAATACAGAATCAGTTTCTAACAAACCTGCATAAATAGTCACCCACCTAATATATCCCTAACCTGACATTTTTCCTTCTTTGTTTTTTTTTCTAGGTATCCCAAGTATCACAGAACGAATTACAGAAGAAAAAGAGACGCGCTCCAGCACCACCACCGCCACCACCGCCACCATCAACTCCCCTCATCCCAAACAGGACAGATGATAAGGAAGAGAACAGGAAGAGCACAATGGGTGAGAGATAGCTTTCTTCTCTTGGTTTATGCATGTGCCTTGTATATTGGCTTTGCTTTAATTTATAATTAAATTAAATTTAATTTATAATTTAACTTACCATTAACAAAAACAACCTTGTCTCAGGGTTATAATGTAATGTGGAAAAATATTTATGCTGAAGAAAGAAAGTCTGGAAATGAAGGCTTTTGGTAGCTTGTGTCCTCCTTGCCATGTGAAAACTTTATAGGTGAACACTATCAATAGAGTAGAAAATAAGGCAAAAGTGAAAGAAAGTCAGGAAGAAATAGAATGAGTATGAGTTTGCATTGTGTAAGAGATTGTAAATCCGTGCATTTGGCACCTGTGAAAGTTTTTTTTAAAGGACATCTGCTGAAAATGGTTATTGTTAGGCTCATGATATTTGTACATCATTTGATCATGTTCAAGAATCATTTGCTTTTGACACACCAAGTCCTTCTTGAAATTAATCTCCATTTATGAAGTCTTTGCATGTGGAGGCCCTGAAATACTTCAGGAGGGAAAAGTATAGAAGAAAGTAAACTTTAAGTAACTTTTCTATAGGAAAAACATTTGTTGATTCAAAAACACAGATATTTTAAAAATTATGTAGTAAGGGGATTTTTAAAAATGAATTGTATAAGAAAACAAACTTGTTGATGAAGAGAATAAAAAAGACATTTTTGAGAGAATACCCAGTCCATTAGAGCTCATTATCCCAAATGGTAATGTTCCTAAATATGCTCTCTAATTATCTTCCTTTACACATGTTGCTCACTGCACATCTAAAACAGAATCTGCTCCTATTCCCCACCTAAGAACCACTTAGCTCATTCAAAATCTGGGGAGTTCATTATGCTGACAAATAATCGAGCCCATATTTCATATAAATCTATCTTTTTTCTTCAAAATCCAATCTTCATATCACCAATATTAGCCTTTTTCCCCCAATCCCATAATGAGATATCTCCTACCCTCAGTCATTATTTCTGCCAAACACCTGCTAGTTCGAAAAATTATCTTAGACAAATCATATATGTCCTACCACAGACTTGTTCTTAAAACTAAATATTTATCCTCTTTTCAAACTCTCTTTTTAAAAATTGAAGAAAAGCTTAGGTGTGGGGGTCTAAGACTCTTACCACTGCATCTAATACCTCTCGTTAGAAACACAAGTGACAACAAGGGTGTGATCTAGTCAGACCTAAATCTGAACTAGAACTATCCTATTTCAGGAGAGAAGATGCACCTGCCAGTCCGAGGCGTTTTAGTCTGCCTTTCTGTCTCTTCTCTTTCTTTCCTTCTTCTTTTCCTGCACTCTCTCTACCCCTACTCTCCATTTCTCTCTTTTCCTCTCCCTTTCCCCCTCTTCCTCTCTCTTCTCTGCCTTTTTCTCTCTTCATTTCTCCCTGTCTCCCTCTCCTCCTACTTCTCTTTTCCCTTTCCTTCTCTTTCCTCTCCCTCTCTCATTTCTTTCCATCTCCCTCCTCTTACTTCTTTCTCTCCTTGCCTCTTTTCCTCCTCTCAAGCATGCATATGCATTTATATTTCAGAAGTGTGAGTATTCTTCCACTGAGCAGATAATACCTCCTCCTTTTTCAGAAGACAAACATATGTTGCCCTCTCTGAACTACTGCTCAGACTTCTCCTAACTTCATAATGAAACACTGGAATTAAAATTTATATACAACTCTCTTACATGCATTCATACAAAAGTGCACACACACACACACACAGAGTTAACCAAATTGTTCTGTAAGTTCAGCTACTATATATGAGTGTAACTGAACAGGTTACACTGTTAAATATGGAGTGACATATTAAAGGAATAAGGAAAATCTGTACAATTTCTGAGAACATATTTTAGATGAACGGCCATTTAGGGGAGAAAAGTCATTTCTTCTTTTTTTAAAAAAAGTTATTGAGGTTTTTTTTTTAAATCAATATGGTCTAAATTACAGACAAAAAGTGATCAACTAACTTAGTTGACTTGAACTGCCCTCCCCTTCTCTGTAAAAAAGAGTTTATAACATGTACCAAAAAATGTTAATATTTTGTGAACTTAAGCTTAATTTCTTTCCTGTATGTCTTTTTAAGGCCATAGCCTACATTATTGAGGGTGGTTTTTAATGTGTGACTTTGAGAAGTAATATTTCTTTATCATCACACTTTATGCATGTTTAGTCTTATTAATATGTATATGTTATGGCCCAGAAAATATCTGCCAAAATGAATTTTATTCTAAGGAAGAAAAATTGTAAGCTAGGTGAGACCAGAATGCATTATTTATTTAGATTTTTTTAAAAAGTCAACATCTAATTTGCTAGTGGTTTTATTCTAGTCTATCTGAAAAATATTCAGACATAATTAGATAATTTTATTAAATAAAAAACTCAAAAAAGATATTTCCATCTTCAGTATGAAAGAGTTCACAGTAAAATAAGTGAAAAGATATTATTTGATATTTTAAATAAATGACTTGGAAGAAAAAACACCCAGTAAAATCAGCCAGTTAGCAGGTGATACTAGAAAATTTCATTTCCGGAACCTTCATTTTCTAAATCAGTAAATTTTCCCATAGTGGCTTTTCCCATAGTTAACAGCAGAATCCCTTCAATGGCATTAGTAAATCAGAATCCATATACCCTGATTCCCCGTATTGATCTTCCCACTATGCACTGCAACTTCTCTCCTAAACTCATTTATTTGAGTTGAATGAGATAGCTGTAGAACAAATAACAGGAAGCGCTCTACGAGCAGCAGTGTGGTATAGTGAGTAAAGCCAGCTTTGGCTCCAAAGCTGAAGTTCCATCTCTGACATCCATACAGGCTATTTACTCCTGGGGAAGACACTTAAGTTCTTAGTATTCTAGGCAATTCTCAAAATTTCTTAGTTGTGGAGAAAATACCAACCCACAGCAGTAAAGTTTCTCTTGTCAGTCTAACAGAAGTAAATGTAAAACTCATCTCCCCAAGAAATGCTAGGTATGAGAAGGTTTGAATACACAGATGATCAACCTATAGCAGCTTATGGGTAGATTTTTTAAAAATTAACATTAGATCCATTCATTTGTTTAGTGATTATCTTGTGCTGAGATATTCATTGTCCAAATGAAATTAATACTCCCTTTTAGCTTAGTAAATGGAATAATCAGTGCAAAAATGTTATAAACTTTACAAATGTCATTTACTATTATTATTGTTAATAATGATATTCACTTTTAGTCATTTTCATTTTTAGGTTCAGAATTAATAGGTTTTCATCTGCACATCCACAAACCACATCTGCCAAACTACTGGTGCACATTTTTTCTTTTGAACCATGACATATCCATCCTTAAATAAAATGTACAAAGTGCATGTGCACTTAGATTGTATGTGTGTATATGGGGGGAGAGGGAGAGGAGACAGAGACAGAGAGAGGGGAGAGAGAGGCAGAGAGAGGGAAAAGAGAGACAGAGAATGAGAAAAAGACAGAGAGAGAGACAGAGAATGAAAGAAAGACAGAGAGAGAGAGGAAAAAGATAGCGAGTGAGAGACAGAGAGAGAGAGAGAGAGAGAGAGAAGAAGAAGAAGAGAGAGGTGATTATATATGTCTTAGATTTTTTTTAAAGGAAAGGTGTTTCTCAGCTAAAGTTTTGGAAGTAACTAGCTGATTGATTCCATATAGGTGTTGGACGGCAGGTGCCACAGAAGCCTCCTAGAGGCTCTCCTCGAGGTCCACCTCAGTTAGTGCTTCCCCCACCCCCACCCTACCCTCCTCCAGACACAGATATTGTGGATTCTCCAGGGTTTCACAGAGAAGCAGATGGGACAGAATCCTCAGAACTGGGACCCAAACGTAGGTGTTTTATTTAAACTCTCTCTTTACTCTTCATTTCTCTGATGAACTTCTAATGAATGAGTTTCCAGACTTTGTGTTCTGTTCTTCGGACATATATGTTTTTCCTTTTCAGCCTCTCTCCTTAAATGAACAATGCAATATCTTGTGGTTTTTTTAACATGGAATGCACTATGGATGAAATACTGGAGCATGCAGAAACATTTAATTTGTGTGTAGTGAGAATTAAAGCCAGAGTGATAATTTTGTGGCCAAGGACAGTCAGGAAAGATGTCATGTTTCTCTCATTAGAAATGTCTCTAAAACATCTTTACTGATAGCACAGTCTGTTAAATGAAAATGCTGTTTTGTTGTATTTGGAGGCTAAGCATTGCAACCAGATAATTTGCAGAGTTTTTACAAATACAGAATGTTAACGGCATAATAGCTAATGGCTGTTCTTCCCTTTAATAGTTGGCTGCCAGACTTTAAATGAAAGACCCCCGTATAATACAACAACAACAACCCTATAAGGAACTTGCATTCTTGGATGATTTTATTTGGAAATAAAAACATGTATCACGCTACCTCTATTTTCTTTGACATACATTTGAAAGAATATACTGTGTCAGTTAGCAGCTTGCACTTTCAAGTATTTTTAAATTCCTAGTCCTAGTATCAACAGCACTCCTTGTGAAGGCAAAAACATACCAGTTAGTTGATAGTACTTATTGCTGGAGTGAAATGCTTGATTCTTTTCCTTGTCTTAGCCATCCCTTGATGTCCAGTACATTGAAAAATGGGCTTTCTGATTGTCATCACCAGTATGTAATGGTTTAATAACTACTGTAAGATAGTCTACCATGAAGTCAAGGGATATTTATATGGAAAAATCATATCATTGTTCAGGTCAAGCACCTGCTTGCCTTTGTCTCTTTCAAGTGTGAGTCAACATGTGTGGTGATACCATGTTTAAAGCTAAACTGTCTTGGGATACATAAGTAGGAATAGATCCTTGCAGCATTTTCTTTGAGACATGGGGTTGGGGGAAATTTCGTTGTAAAAGGTACACAAATGAAATGAAAGAAAGGGCCAAAAAGAGGGATTGTGGAAGGAGAAATTAAATTTTCTTGCCCTTTGACTCAGCCTCCCTTAATTCTCTTCAAAACACAGTAGTGTCCAGTTGGCTGCAGTTGGACTATAGTTAACCCAGAGATGTTGTTTATATTGTTGTTCAGTTATTTCAGTCATTCCTGACTCTTCATGACTCCAGTTGGAGTTTTCTTATCAAAGATACTGGAGTGATTTCCTATTTCCTTCTTTCACTCAACAGATGAGAAAACTGAGGTAAATATAGTTAAGTGACTTGCACAGAATCACACAGATTCCAGGCCCAGCACTCTGCATTGTACACTCTCCGTTGTACCACTGAGCCTCCTTGACTAGTTTCCATTCCCAAGTTTGGCTTTCCTGAAGATTAAAGTCTTCAGAACACAATTAATTCTATTTCAAAAGATGTTTCTGACTTTTTTACAGTTGATAGCTCTGGTTTTTAAGGCTTGGAATTTCATTCAATTCTCACAACAAACTGTGAGTTCCATTTTAGAGTTGAGGAAACTCAAATTCCAAAGAGGCCATAGAATTAACAATGGAAAGGGCATTAGATTTGGAATAAGAATTTAGTTATTGTTGTTGAGTCATTCTAGTCATGTCCTATTTCCATGACCCTTTTTGAGGTTTTCTTGGCAAAGATACTAAAGTGGTTTGCCATTTCTTTCTCTAGTTCATTTTAAAGATATAGAATTGATGCAAACAGAGTTAAGTGACTTACCCAAAGCTCCATGGCTACTAAGGGTCTGAGGCCAAATATGGTTTCAGGACCACATGACTCCAAGCCTGGAATTCTATCCATTATGCAACTTAGCTAGCCTTAAAGAAAGAAAATGGAATTTAGATCCCCTCTTTGCTCTTTTACTAGGCTTCTGCCAATTCTTTAATTCCTCTGTGCTTCACCTGTGGTCTTCTAAAAAAAAAATAAAAGGATTGAATTCAGTTCTAGAACCTTTGGTTCTATTATGTTTCCAAAATCATATATCTATTGAAAAGGCAAATCCACAAATGGTACCCACTCTTTTTGATAATTCAATGAGACAGGATTTACCTAGAAAATATGATAAATTGAAGTTCTCTTCATCATTACTCAATTATTAATTTCAATCCTTAAAATATTTTTGTTTCTTTTATGTCTGAGAAGGAAAGTACTCTTGCAGAAATTATGACATGTTGGATGTCAGGATTGGAGATATAGGTTACCAGAGTTTGGGAAGGGTACCCTGAAAGAGAGCTCCATTCTATGGGGAAAGTGTAAGAGAGATTCACAGAAAAGAAAATCTATAATCTCTTGGGCTTCTACAATGTCAGAAAGAGAGAACTCCTTCCTCCCCAACTTGATTAGAATTTAAAGAAGGTTAATTTCTGAGTCACAGCCAGGGCTTCAGAACAAAAGAAGGAAAGAAGGAACCTCAGTTCCTTTATGTCTGATGGTTTAATTTCTCCTTCCATGATCATTCTTTTTGGCCCTTTCTTTGTCCTTCATTTCATTTGTGTACCTTTTACAATGAAACCTCTCCCAACTCCCATGTCTCAAATTAAACTAAGGAAAATATACAGAATACCCTCATACTATTCTCTCATATATATTAACCTAGTTTACTTACACACACACACACACACACACACCCTCAACAACATATCAACACCAACATCTGTATGCAGAAATAATAGAGAGGAAAGCCCTAAGAGTCAAAGATATTATGATCTCCTTAACATCCAAAACTATATCTTATTTTATCTAGTATTCCTCATTCCTAGCATAATGCTTTATTCCATTGAGAGAATCATAGAAAAAAAATCTTTTTCCTTCTTTTTTTCCTCCCAGTTCTACTCCTTCACTGTCATCCCTAGGAACCATGAAACTGAATAGGTTAAATCCTGAATCTTTCTTTTCTATAATTAGTACACAGTTTTACCATGCTGTGTATAGATCATTTAAAACAGTGATCCTGTGTCTCTGACTGAACTAAATGCCCAGGCCTGGGCTGGGGAAGAGTGGAAGGGAAGACTAAATGAGCCCATTGTTTCCCCTTTGATTTTTAGTTTTTTCCTTTAATATTTAACAGTACAAAAGGCCTACCCTTACCCATTTCAAGGTACCATACAATCCGTTGCCACAAAAAAGTTCAGATTAGATAGTTTATGTTTCTGTCCTGGTACTTCTTGGGCAGCCTCTTTGGTCTATTGGTGACTATATATTCTTGGCTTCCTGACTACAGATATTCTTGGACCAGTTTCTAGCAGCTCCACCTATCAACTTTCATTGAACTCACTTTAATCCCTTCTTCTTTGTGACATAAAAAAGATATTCATAGAAAATGTTTTAAAAGGTAACTTTTTTCTTTCACATACACTGTGATGTTTGGTCAACAACAACAATGATCTGCAGAGACTTCTAAAAATGGATACAATTAGACAAACTTAACGTAAAGACACTATACTTTCTGTCTTGTGCCCCTTTCTCAAAGTCTTAACCTTAAGAAGAAAGTAAACTTGATATAATTGTAGCCCATTCATCCACTTTCATCCATTTTCTGTCACTTGTCTTAGACGATCTTTGAATCACTCTTACTCTGAGCAAGCCTTCCTTATTCCTTCAATCTTTTTAATATTTCTGTTATCCTGCTTGAAAACCTTCCAAATGGCCTTCCTTCACACTTCTTCACAGAAACTCAGATTCAGAAGAGAACAGAGAAACCTTATAGTCCCATACCTGAACAGTAATCTCTATACCAACCCTCAACTGTGATTATTTAGCCTCTGCCTGAGAAATGCACCATCTCCTAACTAATTTCGTCTATTTCCCTTTGGGTGGTTTTTGATTTCCTTCCATCATAAGAGAATTTGCCCCTGCAACTTCCACCAATTTATCCTGCTTTTGCCTTCTGAAACCAAGAAGTTTTGATGTCCATTATCACATCCTCCTTAAGTCTTCTCTTACCCAAGCTAAATATTAACATTCCCAGTTCCTAAATTCTTGTCTCATGATCTCTAGTTTCCTCTCTTGTTCTAGATGCTCTCTTCTGGAGGAACTCCCAATTGTTAGTGTCCTTTTTACCAGTCCTCACTCTGACTCATTTCCATTAGGATGGGCTGTTGTTAAGCCCAAGGTCCTTGGCTCAACCATAATTATGACTTTCTATGTAAATGTAGCTTTTTGCTCCCCATGTTAAAGCTTTAAGCTGTGGTTGAAGTTTTCCACAAGATCACCATAAGTAGATTTACTTCAAATCAAAAACAATTGGGAAAGCATTCTTTACTGGTAAGTATTGGGCAATATAATAGTATTTTAAAACATAATACTCTATGTAGACAAAAGTTCTAGGTTATTAGATAGAGTGACTTCCCTGTCTAAATCTTAAAAGGGGGGCATTGAATAGAAGATTGCTACACTTTCAACTTCATGTCACACTCTAGACTGAGACGATAATCTAATTTTGGTCTCAGATTCCCCATTTGTAAATAAATTAAAAAGGAATAATACTTGGGCTGTCAGACTTACAAAGTCAGTGTGTAAATAGCAGTTATTAAAATATAACAGATAAGTATTGTGCCATTATGGTTATTAATATCATTAAGTGTCACCAAGAAGCTCTGTAGAAAATTAATTTACCATATGCTTTGTTCATAAACACTAAGATTGTAAAACATTTTCTTAGTGCCATCATATTGGACATTAAAAATTCACTTTGATCCTGTTAGGTAAAGGGGGTAAAACTATAGTTTATATGTAATATATACAGATTTAGATATTGAGATTCAATTTCCCATTTTTAATGCTCCAGTTCCAAGAATCGGACACAATACTTACTCTGTAATTACTTCTCTTCTGTGGTTGCCATTATTTAGTTAGGAGAATATAGGACATGTTCAGATCAAGTGGAAATAGAGAAAAGAAGACAGTGGCAAGCATTGAGAGTATTATAGCTAAACTCAAACACTTGGCACAGTCCAATATGAATCCAAGCACAGAAATATAAAAGAATACCAGATATTCACAGCACACCACCTCACTTCAAAACTGTTCCCACACATCACAGTAAATTATTAAGAATCTGCTTCAGGATAGGATTTGAAGATACTGACTAATTTTCCCATTCTACAGCCCTATGAATTCTTTTTCAAGCAGTTGGCTACTGAGATGGAATGGTAGTTTCAACTTTAGTTATTGAGAGAGTAAATTCTATTCAGAAAGTATGTTAAGAACCAATTATATGTAGGCACTAAGAATCGCAAGACTTAAGCAAAATAGTCTTTGTTCTCAAGAACCTTGTATTCTACTACAAAGATGTGTTTTATAAATACCCACAAACACATGGACTTGTAGAATTTGAAAGTGAATAAAAAACATAAAAACTATCAATTATATCATTTTTAAGTTGAACTTAACAACAACCTTGAAAATATAGGTATACAAGGATTTCTGGAAAAAATAATTAAATTACAAACGAATACTTGCCTTGGGCATAAATGAGAATATTTATAAACAATATCACTTAGCCTCCCAGTTCAAATTCCATCAGTCAATAGCTAGGGAAAGGTAAAGTTTTCCATCTAGATATGTTGTCTGCCTACCAAAATAGAAGTCATATCCTTTTCCTCTATAACCATCTATTTCTGATCTAGTCACATATAGCTACTATTTTTCTTTCTAGATTTTTCTTCAACTTCCCCAGGAAGTTAAAGGCAAAAACTATGCCCTATGCATTTCAAACTCTGATCCAGATTATATGCTCTTTGGGAGTCTTGCCTTTTTTTTTTAAGTTTTGAATCAAGGAAGTCATATCCTGTCAGCAAGAGAAAGCCACCACCCCAGCCCAATCACACAAATAATTATTTATCTCTTTTCTAAAAGTTATTTCATAAATGCAAGTTTTGATAGGCTTGGGAGGTGAGAGTGACCATTATTATATTGGAAATATTTGGTCCTGTTAACATCTGGATGGTGATCAGGTCAACAGAGAGTAACCAAACCAATTGCATTCTAACTACAGCTTCTCTTTCTTCTAGATCCCTTGACCTTTGCTATTTTGTCTAGAGAAGCTCTTGGTAGTAATTAGCCCAAATTTAGAAACAGTAGGGATTAGTTCCTTCTTAATTGTAGGAAAAAATTAATATCCATGAGAGAGATCCTTATTTTGGAACCTGGGTAGATATCAGAAGGAGAAAAGCTGTCATCTGGGTCCTTAATTTGGCTGACCGTCACCCACTTTGGTGTACGATGATGGAAAGCATGATAATGTCTCCTGGAAATTGAGTTCCCACGACAGAGAGTTCTTTCTTGTTAAAGCCATTGAAGGCTGGGAGAGGTGTGTGCTTCAGGAACAAAGGTCTGTTTTCAGCTGTTGCTTTGTGTCCATAAAGATGCATTCCTTCCTCCACAGTATATGACATCACCTTCTTCCTGGCAGCCCCAATCAAATAAGACAGCTGTCTTATTAGGCAGCCCCAAGCTCCAGTGGAAGAATACTTTATTACACACAATCTGAGAGAAACAATTGTGCAGCATCATTTCTCAAACTTATGTGGAGCAGAAGTCGTTTGTGAATAGGGCTTTTAGGGATGGATTTGAGCTCTCCTGGAGAGGATAGTAAGAGTCCGTTTTCTTGAGACAACGGAACAATTGTTCTGCCAACTATTTGCTTTTGAATCTTTTTATTCTCATTAAAGGAGCTTTCCCGTTAACCTTTGGACATCTCGTCACATAGCTCTGTGTTTTGTGTGTATGGCTAAAACAATACATTTGTGCTCATGTTGTTTTTTTTTTCTTTCTTAACTTTCTAATCAATGGCCAATGATTTAATCTGTACTGAACTTTTAATGTGCTTCATCCACCCTATGCTCAGTCACCCTGTTTGCATTGGGCCTGTTTTAGTCACATGGTATGCAGTGCTGCTAATGAATGGACTGTTAACAAGCAATCTATTACTTATCCCAATTAAAGGAGTTTGGGGATTTTAGGGTCATTGCACATGGAGTTTAAATTACAGCCCCTTAAAATGGTTTGAAGTAGAACAGATTAAACTTTTAGTTGTTACCTTTTCCTTGTGTATTCTGTCCATTTGGATTTATCCATCATGTCTTTTCCATATCACTAGATCATATATTTAGTACTGGAAGGGATCTTAGAAATCACCTAATCTAAGCCTTATCTTCTTTTATACGTGAGGAAGTTGGGGCCCAGAGAGGTGAGATTAATGACCTAAGGTCACCTGGACAATAAATCAGCCAAGCCAGAATTTGAATCTGAATCCAAATCCAGAGCTCTCTCTACTGTACCACCTGCCTTCCTTTATTAAAGTAAGAACATATGGGGTATGGAGGGAAGGAGTTTGAATCACCTCCATTTCTAACTGATACAACTAGATAAAAGCTCCATCTGTAATCATCACCATGTTCTTTCTTCCCTTGTACTTTAGTTATGGGCCTGTGGAAATTGGAGTAAAAGAAAGGAAGCTTGAATCTCAGAAGATAAGCATGTAATGATATAGCAATATATTGTATTATAAAAATATGATATTGTTTTATTATTTTTGTTAGAAAAAATTCTAGGTTTTCAGAGCCATGGCCAAAGTCGAGGCATTGAGATATGGTGGAGGAGGCCTGAACTCAGTTGTCAAGACAACCTGAGTTCTACCGTCTCCATTCCTAATGTGCTGTGTAATCTCCAGCCAGTCCATTCTGTTCCCTGAGTCCCATTCTCCTCCCATGTACAATTAGAATGTTAAATTAGGTTACACCAAAATCTCTTTCAGTTTCATAGTTCTATAATCTCTGATGCTATTGTCTTTATTCTACAAGCTTATGTAATATTTTATTTTGAAACCGTGTCTTTCTTAGGAGTGAATTTCTGCCATGATTTTAAAAATTGGGGAGAGGGAAACAATCCACTTTATTTCAATAAAAAAAGCTAATTCTAAAAGTGGATTGAAATGTGATTTAAAAGAAAAAAAATTTTTTTAAGGGAAGAACCTCTCATCTGCTATGTTTTAGGGAATTTTAGAGACTAGCTCAGGTGAGCACCCTTCCCTACCAAGTCTGTGTTTGCCTCTGAAATTCTCCTTGGCAAGTATGTGAGCCACACAGCTGCTCTCCCTGCTATGGGAATAAGCATTGAATCCATGAAAACAGGAAAAGGATAATGAACAAACTGCCCTTTCACGGAAAATTAGAGGAAATTGTTAGCTGTGGGAGCAGCCTGATAGGACTCCTGTTCCTATTCAGAAACAGATCAAAAAAAAAAAAAAGTAACCTCTTTTTTTCTGTGTGATTCTCACTGAACTAACTTGAGCCATGTCAATGAAAGTACTTTAGAATTAAATAGAAAGTAGGGATTAAAGGGGATGTATTCAGTTTAAGGTCAAGGGACAAAAGTGGTATAGATGATGTGGTAAACTGAAAAATATTCTTGGAGTCAAGTTCTGTGTGATTGGAGAAATCATTCAATTTCTTGGGATCCACCAGAAATTCCTTAAGACTAAGAAGTTACATTATTGTGTATTGTCAGTCTGCATTGGTGACTGGGATTTCTACATTGTGAGTTTCCTACCTAGATGAAATCTTAAGTCCAGAGATCTCCTAAAAAAGAGCAACCACAAATAGATCATAGTTATCAGTATGTATAACTTATAAGTTAAAAAAGTATTTTGTATTTACCATGTCTACTCAAGACTCTATGCTAAGGTATAGTCTTAAGCTCCATCACTTAAGAGGGATGTGGAGAACTTAAAAAAAAAAAAAAAAAACAGCTCAGAAGAGAGTCACAAAAATTAATGGGAAAGGAGAAGGGAAGTGAAATTATTTAGCTGAAGGGCAAATTAATAATTATCTCGTGAGTTATAGGAAGAATTATGACTTATCATCTTCACTGAACATAGAACAAGAGGAAATGGCCTTTGACTGAAACACAAAAGAAATTAAAATTAAGTGAAAAAAAAATCTTGACATTGAAGTTTTTAAGACATTCATCTGCCAAAGATAGCTTAAGTCTGTGGAGTTTAGCTCAAAGATAGAGAGATGAATTAGATAACTGAGAATCTTAGAATTTTTAAAGCTGAGACCACTTTGCCTTTATTTTTACAAGTGAGGAAACTTTGTTCCAGTAATATTGCAACTTCTCCAAAGTCAAATCTCAAAAGCTGCTACATAATTTATGATTTGGCTTATAAAAACTAAAACTTTTATAAAAATAAGTTATATTTTAGATGGTTACAAAGAATTAGATAACTGAGAATCTTAGAATTTTTAGAGCTGAGGAGACTACCTTGCCTTTATTTTTGCAAGTGAGGAAACTTTGTTCCAGTAATGTTGCAACTTCTCCAAAGTCAAATCTCAAAAACTGCTGCCTAATTTATGATGATTTGGCTTATAAAAACTAAAACTTTAATAAAAATAAGTTATATTTTAGATGGTTGCAGAGAAAAGGTCAAGCTTCCAGACTCATTTGTATAGAGATTTTTATGAGCTAATAGTTGTATGGCTCCACAGTCTCTTAATCTCCCAACCCCTGCTCTTGTCTATTCATATGTATATTTTATTATTTGTCACTTTTTGATAGATAAAATAGGAACCCTAATTAATGTAAAAATCAAAATTGTTTTGGTTTTTTAAGTTCCATCCTTTTGGCATGGTCCTCTGATTCTGGCAGTGTAGGAATTCTAACTGAGGAAAATTTCGCACCGATACAAATTTACAATTTGTCTGTAGCATGTGGTATTAGAGAGTTAGTTGCCTTCAGCATTGGGACTGGGAGGAGAGGAGAGTAAATGCCTTAATGAGTTGCCAGTGATCCCACAGTTTATCTGTGTCTGAAGCAAGACCTGACTCTAAGACCAGCCTTCTAATAGTAGATAATCTTATTTCCTCACTTTTAAAACTATGGTTCTAAAAAGTTATTTGCACCTGAAGTATATTGTTAAATCAATCTGTTCTTCACTATATACAGATGGCCAGGGTTATCATGATCAAAGATGTTCAACCCTTGCCTTACCCAAATTTTGACCATTTTAACACTCTTCAAAAAAAGCAGTAGACTATGAAAACAGACTCCCCATTCTGCCACAGTGGGGGCAATCCATCTATAAAATGTTTGAAGCCCATTAGCAAGAATTATGGCAGAATCTGCTCCTGACTTTCCACTTAGTCTGAAAGTAGTTTTTCCTCTGCTTCAGGTTAACTGGCAGTATTAGTTTTCATGGACATTATGGTGTTTGGTAAGTGAGTGATTTGGCTTTCCTGAAATAGGATTTCCATGTGCAGTGCTAAAATCCCCAGAGCTCCCAAATCAGTTGTGATGGTAGACCTTCTATTTTGTCATGGTTTGGGCTTTACATATTTTCCCATTTATTTTCCCCCTACAGTTTATTGTTGTGCATCATTCCCTACACACGGCAAGCGCTTCTGACAGACTTTGCCTCTTCCTCAGACCTTCGTACCTCTGGTATTTTCTGGTGCCTTTTCTACCCTTCAGCTCTCCTGCTGTCCCTTTTTACTTGTAGGACTGACATTTTGACTTTCTCTTCTCTGAATATGTATATCACCTTCACAGTTTTATGGGTTGATTTTGCTAAGATTTATGTGCCTTTGTTAGGAAGTAAACTTATTTTTATATGTAAATTCTCTATTACTGTAGACTGACCTCTCTTTGAAATTTTCCATTTATTAACCCTTGGTTATTGGCCAATGTTCCTGTGAAAATGTGTGATTGGTTTGGTTCATTTTTCATTTCATTATAGACTTGATCATATTTTTCTTATGTGCTACTTTCCTTTCAAGAATTTATATAAACACATTACAGTATTATTTCTTGTTTTCTGTTAAACTTGATGAAGATCTTTATTATAAAAGTACATTCAGTTTGGATAGAACTGAGGGGGGATCATGGCATTGTAGAAAGAGACCTGGATTTGGAGTCAAAGAATCTACACCTGAATCTTAACTCCTCCAACACCAAACAACTCAGCTCGTCAGGACTGAGCCTTTCTTCCTGTAAAATGATGAAGTTGGATTTTATTATTTCTAAGGTTCCTTCCACTTTTCAGTGTGATCTCATTCAAATCCTCTATATTTAATATGACTTCACCAGGGAGGAGAGACAGTGTAATATAATGGATAGAGTGTCTGACTTAGATTGGGAAGACCTGGATTCAAATGCTTCCTCAGATACAAACTAAATTGCTGACTGAGTAAATTACTTAATCTCTCACAGCCTGTCTCCATTATGTAAAATGGGAAGAATAATAATAGCATCTCTCAGATTATTGTGAGAATCAAATGAAATAATTTATACATATATATATACATATATATTAATATATACTTTGCAAAGCTTAAAAGCAATTATCATTATTATTACTTGAAAATACTAAAAATCAATCAACAAAGATGTATTAGACACTTACTGTGTACCAGACATTATGGATACAAATATAAAGAATGAAATAATTCCTACCTACAAGAAGCTTATATTCTGATAAAGAGGGAAACAAATATATGGGAAAAACCATGTAGCACATATATAAAGTGGATGAAAATATCAAATAAATGCAAATAATGGTATTAGAGAGAAAGAGAAGACTTTTAATTGAGGAGGATCAGGAAAGATTTCATACAGAAAATGATGAATAGCCTCAAGAACATCAAACCTCATGAATATATCCAATTTGTCAGTGTGTATAAGTAAAAGAAGCCTTAGTCCCAATCATTCCACAGGTTCACATAACAGGATATTGTGATATTTGTATAGCTCATTTCCTTACCCTCACTACTATCCCCTACCCCCACCCCACTGCCAAAAAACTAACATATCTAAGTCTTTGGGGAAGGATTCCTTTATATTTTTGGCTACAGATCATGCTGCTGATAATGATCTCAAAGACCATGAAACTGAGAGAAATGCTCAAAAGTAAATAATTTCCAAGTTCAAAATTTAGAAAATAAAACTGAATCTAATGCTGTCTTTTATGTAACTTGGGGAGTTAAGGTAAAAATATATTATTAAATTTGAAGTATCAATCATATTTCTGAAAAAATAACTGAATTCTCTCTACTCTAAAACAGACAAATTTGATATATTACTTGTACCATGTTATCTGGTGCATTGCAATGGAAATATCAGCTATTACCTAACTATTGTCCACATACCTAAAATTGGTATTAATTAAAGGTTAGGTATTATTATTTGATAGAAGAGGGTATCGTGTTCATTTCCATGTATTACACATCTATTATTTTATCAATATGAGTCTATTCTGGAAGAGTGTCTAGTATGATAAACTGTCAGATCTTGGGCTATACTGGTATAACCTTGGAAAAGGTAGGATTACCTCCTTGCCACAATGAGGTATTTATTTGGGTAGAATTTCATTGCAAACATATCTCATTATTTCTATAGAATAGAAATTAGTATTGTTTTGACCCAGTCTTAATGTCAGACATCAAGCAAGAAACATGAAGCAGAAACAAGTCTAAAAGAAAATTTTTAAAGACCAGATAAGAAGTGCCTTCGTTTTTCTTTGGAATAAAAGACTTCTGTTATATAAAAGTTGTGGTTATTTTACCTCAGTTCATTAAAAGGAAAATCCAAATAAGAAAAAGGTAAGGTCTGCCAAAATATTGTGAAAGCATCAGAATTTGTGATGGCTTATGACTCAGATCTTTAATGTTGTAGAAAATTAACAAGAATTCTAGCAACAAACTCTTATTTGAGAAGTATCTATTTTAAAAAATAAAAATGTTGCCAAAGAGACATCCATAATGTTAAGAGGGACTGGAGAAAGTCATGTTGTTTATTGTTATAATTTTCTCTTTTTGATTCAAGTGTGTGAATTCATTGACTAGAGAAACCACTCACAGGAAGGAAAATTCTTTTTCCATTGTGGATTAGCAATTCTTCTGCAATTTCTAGACTTAGAAATTTGCCTGGGACATTGAGAAGTGACTTTTAACCCAGATTTTCCCACCAATGAAGCTGGTTCTCTATCCATTATACTGTTTCCTCTCATGACTTCAGGTGATAAGTAAATTTCAAATCTAGAATTCAAGAATTAAGGTCAAACCGTATTGAGAAATAAGATTCATAAGTGCATGCTCAAAATAGAAGGCAAATGGCTGGTTGACACCTTGTTATATCAGCTTTTATTAACCCCAGGCCAGATCTAAGTGACTAAAATAACAAGACCATGCTACCACTGATTTGATAATCGCTATAGTCAATATAAAGATAATCAAATATATTCATGATTTATTTAAAATAAAATAGTGAACTCATATGACAGAGAATGTTGGCCTGATTCAATACTGAATAAAATCCATTCTAATTCAGTAAAGTTTTTTTTTTTGAAAACATAAAAATTTCCGGGCCTTCTACTAAAAGTGAAATATTCTTGCCATAAAGAATTATCCTGATTACATTACTTAATGAATTCACTAGCCATAGAAATTCATGTAAATAAAGAAAAAGATGATGATTCTTGGTCTTGTCCAGCCCCCTTTCACTTCTGCAGTGATGGGGAGGGTAAGGGCACTAAGAATCATAAAGCTTTCTTTTTTTTTAAGCAAAACTTTTTATTATTTACAATATAAAAGTTACAAAGGTATATGTATACTTATACATATATATATTGCCCTTAAGTCACGTGTTTTCATTGTAATGTACAATGTTATATTTAATATGCAACTCAAGGAAAGTGTTGTCTTAATTATCCATATTTATAGTGTATACATAAAGCTTTCCTGGGATTCAATGCTAAGAACATAATACTGCCCTGTTTAACATGAATGTTTTGATTTGGTAGTCTAGGCCACCCAGAAGATCCAAGATAAGAGGAAAGAAGTCTTATTTGAATATAGAACAGAGTTTTATAAAGACTTTTTAAAAAGGATGTACTTTTGATTCTTCCTAGCAATATTATTATAATGTTCTAAGTCTCAATATTTAAAAATCATTAGGAATAGTAAAGCATAAAGCTTTCAAGCCAACTATATGCATTCATTTAGTTTTAGAATGATATTCATATTCAACAACCAGTGGGGCAGTTGTTGATTAATGTGATACTAGAAAAACTGAACCATATCATTATAAATGAAAATGAAAGACATAAAGAAGAAATAATTAAATGAAATGATAGCTCACTGGTCCTTTTTGGAGAGACAAATAAAGGAATTAAACAACCTCGGCTTCATTGTACCTACTCTAAAGACAATGAGAAAGATTTCATGGAATCATTGGTACATATCTCTAGAGATAAAACTCTCATAAAAAGGGGGAAAAGAGATTCAACACCAGATTTGAAGAAAAGGTAAAAATGGGAAGAAATTGCATGCAATTCCAAGAACTCCAACTTGACATTTTCAAATAAAATGTTGAAGTTTAAAAGGAAGAGGAGAATTACTGAACAAAGGAAAAGACATTGAATGTTACCAATAACTAGCATTAAGCAATCACCATAGCAAGGAGGCTAGAAAAGACTAGAATTTTTATCAGCATGAATGGTAAGCAATAAGTAATAGGATCACCTCACAAAACAACTGAAGAAAAAAAAAAGATCTAAAGAAAGTTATGTGTTAAAATCATATATCTTAAGCCAGATCTTTCTAAAATAGGAATTGTTAGCTTTTTAAAGTCAATCATGGATCTCTTTGGCAGTCTGATGAAACTTATGGACTTCTTTTCAGAATAATATTTTAAAATGAATAAATGAAATGAAATGTATTAAAATTTTTAAGTGTACAAAGTGAGATCCATGGGATTATTAAGGAGATTGATTATATTAAAATGGTTATTAAAATATTTTAAATAAACTCACAAGCCCCAGATTAAAAATCCCTATAATCTATTTACTTATTAAATGGAAAGGACAACATACAAGACAATTTAAAAAGAAACAGATTTTCCAGAGTTTTTATCATTTATTTTCATCATTGGTGATATTGATGATGTTAATCAGAGAGAATAGAAGTAGAAATCAAGAAGAGTAATTTGAGGGTCAAAAACCATACTAAAAGCAACACAATTTTGAAGTATTGATGGATTAATTTTCAAGATATTCAAAAGAGAAATATAACAAATTGAAGGGGAAAATAATATTCTTATTATCCAAGGACACCTTTTTTTATAGTTACCTTAGGTACTGTGAGGTAAGTGATTTGCCTAAGAGTCACAGAACCAGTTTTATCACAGACAGGGCTTTCACCCAAGTCTTCCTGATCCTGAAGCAAGGTCTTCATGCCATGTACCTTTTCCTCATTAGTGGAGGAAATTTCATCATAAGGAAATTTTCTGTATCAATAAAATCACAGCTCTGGTCTTCTAAAAATTGTTCTCCAAAAGGGCTAGGGAGAAGACAGCAATTACTACTGGAATGCCTAATTTCTCAGATTAATATTTATATGGAAAAGATGTATATATTGAAAGTATCTTGGTTAAAAATATGAAAAAAGAATAGATAAGCTTTTGCAAATTATTTTCTACCAGAGACCACTTCTTCAGAGATACACAATTAACTGGTTTAGAAAAGACAAAAGTCTTCTGGATTTATTAAGTTAAATGATACAAAATAATAACAATAATAACCTTATCATAAAATACAGTCGAAGCTAACTCCCCAAAAAGAGGGAATATATTTAGATAATACAGTATTCCTCAGTTGATACAACCACAGATTAATTGGTTCAGTGGATTCAATAATTATCAACAAGCAAGATATATAACATATAAAAGGAAATAATATTAATAGATATAAATACAGACTTACCAAAAGTGTTTTCCTGTGTCATGGAAGCTTTTCTGCCTGAAATCCAAAGGATGGAGGAATGGTAAGGTCTTCCAGTGTTTCTCTTTATCAGTGCCAATGTTCTAATTAATTATATCATGTCCCAGAATATCATGTCCTTACTTAAATAAAAACTCACAAGAAATCACCATAATAATCTACACTGGAAAAAATAATCAGATAAATAATGCCTTTTCCCCCCTAGATTGTGATGTGCAAGAAGGAAGCCTAATGAGTTAGTACTATGTCTTGCAACTAAACAATGAACTATACTCAGAACCAAAAATGAGGAAGAAAATAGATGGGCTGCCCTTGGAAATTTCATATGGTTTCTAGTGATTGGATAGAAAAATCTAGTTTTCTAACACCAAGATACTTCCAGTGGTGGATTTTTTTTTTAAACTGTGGATAATCATAAACTTTTAAAAATCAGAATTTCCTGTAGCCCCAGAAGCAACAGAGAAATGTATCTTAAGTAGGTCCAATTCAATAACTAACATCTAAGAACTGGTGTTGAAAGCAGCAACAAGTGATACACAGCCCAGATTTTGTATTTGGATCCAGGGGATGTTTAGAAACCTAGAGGAAACCTTCCAATGTATTGGGTAGATCCATTGTAAAAAATACATGGCTTAGAAGCAGGATCAAAAGGCATGGATGGGTTTGATCTACACTGATGCAGGAAAGGAAAATGTACATTGCCTAAGGTCATGGATGCACTGAAATGTGAGCCCAAAGGGCTTTGTCTGTTACGAGAAAAAACATAAGCTCCTTGAAGGCAAGGACTAGTTGAACTTCTGCTTATACCCCTAACACAGCTAATGTTTAACACATGCCCCCTGAAATTTTGATCTATTATAAGCCACACCTATATTATTAATAGATCTGTATTGAAAAAAGAATGTAATTCATAATCAAATGCTACCATCTGAAGGCAGTAAGATCAAATAAAAAAAAAAGTTGTTTCTTTGGAACTGTGCAAGTTTATCACCACACTGTAAAGGTTCCTTGGGAATACCCAAGGACACCAATGGCTTAGAAGGAAAAAGGTAACTTTTCTTCTCAAATTTAAGGTGGATACTATATATTACCTGTTTTTACTTTTAGCCAATTCCAGTTCATAGGATGTGTTTCTCATGGTATTTTGCTAGTATTACTGGAGCAAATATGCTTATGAGCCAATTAGAATATAACTTTGGGATTTATTTTATCCAAGAATTAAAAATTACCAAGTTGTGACAACAATATAAAAAATGACAAATTTTCTTTATTTTACTGATTAAGAACTTCATATCATATCCACAAAAGGAGAGACTGTTAATTATTTACTCATTAACATTCAATTTTAACACCTGTTAGAATCATTATCACATTATGTCTACAAGTGGATGTGATGTTTATCAAGTGCTAATTTTCACACTTCTCACTTTTTATGAGACATATTTTAACTCAGTTGTTTAATAATGATATTACTTTTCACATGTTTTATGAATACTGTAATCTGATCCAAAATTGTTCATATACAAAATAAGCTCCACTACAGAGAAAACTTTGCATTATTTACATATATTTAGGTCAAAACATATTTGTATATCTGAGATAGGAGAAGCATTTTCCACCCCTCAGAACTAGCACCCAAAATACCATGAATTGGACTCTACCTGAATTAACGAAAATTTTTTAGGTTTCTGCTTTTCCCTGCTATTGCCTTATTGGGACTATTTAGGTATTTATGTAAACCAAAACATTCCAGTGAAGGAAAAAGGAAACTCAAACTGATTAGTAGCCATGTAAAAAAGCTTAAGGGAGGAATAGGTTGGAAGAACTAAATAAATTGAGGTTTGGGGATTAACTGTGGATTTTTGGTATCCATTCTCTCCTTGTCACCCACAGCAACAGAACATTGGATAATCCTTATAAATACAGATACCTCTTTACTTACTTGGAGGTCATTTAGTTGAACTTTCTCATCTTGATTTCTTTTACTTATAAAATACTTTATGTAATGTTTCTTTCAATATAGCAAAGTGATTATTATTGTAAATAACAAACACTAATGGGCAAAAGCGAGCAGACTGTTTATTTCTTTTTTAGAAAAACAACTAAAATGATGCAATCTGCTGCTTTGTTTTTAGTGATGATGTTTCTGATCAACAGGTTTTTTGGAAGGAGGAGATAGAGAAATAGTGAAAATAATAATAAAATAATAAAGACTGCAAAACCTATATTTTAAACAACAAGGCTTTGCGCACCATAACTGTTGATTTATGTTTGATGAATGAGGAAGTGAGTGAATGAATAGATATTGCCATAGTTTCGTGGAAACGTAGTCTGGAATCCAAAGTTCCCTATTATCTGCTTCCTACCTGCATTCTAACTTTTCACCTAGCACTTTACCCCTTTCTCATTTATACCATATTAGAAGTAAAGTGAATTCTGCATCCCCTGAAAGTATTCTGTGACTTTCTCTTTCTTTCCTTTTGCATCCATACTGGTCCTCATGCCTAGAATGCCCTATCTTTGCATTAGCATCCTATCCATTCTTAAAGGTCCAAGGGAAATACCATCTCCTCTGCAAAGCCTTCCTAGATCTCCTTTGCTGGAAGAGTCTCTCCTTCATTTGGAATCATAACATGTCTCTAATATTTACCACATTCTAATATGTATTAATATATTATAATCATAGCTTTATGTCTGAAAAGAATGGAAAGATCATCTGGTCCATTATTTTCATTTTTCAGATGAGAAACCTGAAGTCCACAAAAATCGATTGATTTGTTCAAGGTCATACAGTTCATAATCTCTCCATCTAGCATGCTGCCACTGTTTTTTGTATATATTTTAGACTCTTTTGGTTTGTTTTCCCCCATTAGATTTTGAGCTACCTGAAATCATTGGCAGCCTTTTGCCCCTTTTGGATCCCTAGTGCTTAGCACAATGTCTAGCACTTCATAGACATTTAATAAGTGTTCATTTTCTGCCTGATCTTACTAAATTTTCAATTCCTCAAGGAGACGTATCTTACTTTTCCTTGAATTTGTTACCTTCTACCCACTTAGAACAGCATATCTTACGTGATATTTTAGGCACTCAAAAATGATGAGCAGATGAATGAATAAATGAATAACATAAAGAATAATTGTGTCTTATCTGTGTTCTCTGCTATATCAGTAATTAAGAAGTGATCAGGTATGTGAATACCATTGCTCTAAATAACATCTAGGTTATATATAGCATAATTTCATAATCTGTGAGCAGATCAATAATCACATTGCTTGGTACCCACATTAAACATTCATGTCACAAGAAATGGCTAAATCTAGAAACCATTTTTTGTTATACACACACACATACACACTCATATTCACACTCCTTGAGAATACTTCTTTTATATCCAGGCTGTCACAAGTATTATAGAGAAAATATGGACTTTACCTACTTGTGAAGAAGCACACATCTTATATTGCAGGCTTTAGATTTGATAGCAGAAAAGCAAGATAAGCTAATGAATATTAAGTTGATGTAATGTTTTCTGACTGTAAAGTCATATTAAATGTTTCCAAAATGAGAATATTCTCCTCCATCTTAGAAACATAAATTGTTTAATCAGACAAGTTGCAGTCCAGGATTAGTGTTTGTGGAGATTTATGGTGATTATCTTTTTCCTTTTATGTTCCTCTGTGGAAGCACTGTAACCTTCTGGGAAATGTAAGTACAATCTATTAATAAATCTTCAACCAAAGAGCTGCAAAGTTTTAATAAAATCTGGATAAAGTCTTTTGTTAAAAGTAGAATTTTTTCAGGGCCAAATATGATGAACTTGATAATAGTTATCCTTTTGAAATGTGTTATTATTGAGAATATTTTAATAGTCAAAGAGGTCAATAATTTGAACTCAATATCTTTAAAGGAAAGGCAAATAACTACTCCCTTTCTCAGCATACAGTTTCAAAAAAAGAATAATTTCATGAAAGATTCCATTTTAAACATGGGGAAACTGAGTCCCAGAAAGAATAATTGATGTGCCCAAGATTACACAATAAGTAGCACCATTTTGATTTAAACTTGGGTTCAGTGACTCTAAGTTCAATAATGAAATATAAGATTTTTTTCTAAACCATAATTTCCTCCCTTTGTGTTTAAGGCTGTAGAAGTACATGGATATATATTTAGTTTAATCCTGTTTCTTTTGCAAAAGAATGCTAATCACAATTTGGGGGGAGGTTTCCCTACCTTTAGTAATCTTGGAAGGGAAAGACTTTTGTGTATTGTTAGAGAGAAGAATTATAGCAATTCCCAATATTGTCCGTCTCAGGGCTCATTGCTTTAGCAGTTTGCTCACATAATCCTATGCTATGGTTTCCTACTTTGTCCTTTTTATTAACTACAACAACAAAGAGAAGTCTATAAAAACAACAAAAGAATTCCCTTTACGTCTCCCATCCTCAGCCAATAAGTAATAATATATTGGATCATGGTTGATTTTTCTAGTTTGTTATTTCAGCCACCAGAGGGAGCCGTTATGTTCCATTGATTACATATTCAGGATAATAGGAAAAATGCCTTCTGTAAATAGCAAGGGACCTCCTACCCTCTTACAAAACACTGGATACCTGGAGATATTTTTCATTCACCAAAGTCATTTGAGACTTGGAGAATTTGGTTAGCCCCAGCATTTATATTGCTATGAATACTTCAGTGCCAAACGTAATCCCATTCACAGATATCTCTTCTGGATCTTGCTCCATCAAGCTAACTCTTGCTCCCTTAGTTTCTCTTATTAGCATAATCATCTCTACTTATACGTATTTTCACTACTCCCCTAGCCTTTAAACAAAGCAAAACAAAACAAAAAACAATTTATTCTGTCATTACGTCAAGCTAACATTATTATCTCTTCTCCTACATTATAGAATTTCTCATCTACATTCACTTTTCTTTTTCTCTATTCGTTCTCCTTTGTACATCTTCCTCATCTCTATAGCTTCAGTTACTACCTCTGTGCAAATGATAATTAAGTCTAGATCTCTAGCTCCGATGTCTGTCCTGAAGCCCACTTATATATTTCTCCTCCACATTTTCTTCTGGACATCCATTCAGCACTTCAAACTTCACATATCCAAAGTTGAAGTCATTGATTTCCCTCTGAACCTGCTCTTCTGATTGATTTGCCCCTTTTTATTGATGGTAGTACTATTGTCCTTGACTTGGAATCATCACCATCAATCCCTTTTCTCTGTCATTCCCCACCTCCAATCATTTGCTGAGTTTCAGTGATTCTACATACAAAGCATCCTTTCCCCTTTTCTGATCAACCAAAGTAGACCTTATTGTTTAGCAGTAGTCCTTGTTGTCCTTGAACTTGGTCTTTCCTAACTCCAATATACCCTTTATGCTATCACCAACATAATCTTCCTCATGTTCATAGGTCTTTTCACAGAACTCCCCTGCTCAAAAACCATATCAGAAAATCATAGAATCTCAGAATTGAAAGGGTCATCATTGACCATATGGTCCAATCCATACCTGAAAAATAATTTATAATATACCTAGCAAGTATGATTCAGCTTATTCTACTTTAAGGTAGCTCTCATTCTTAGGAACATTTTCCCTTACCTTAAGCCTAATTTGCCTCTCTGCACCTTCTCTCTACTACCCACCTTCTGACTCCTGGAACCAAACACTACAAGTATAATCCTCCTTCCACATCTTTGGATACTTTATGACAGCAGTGATGCTCCATGACAACTCCTGAATTCAATTAACTGATACCCCACAAAGAGTAAATGTGGAGGCTTTTAATCCTGGTTTCTCTCTCCTTGGATATTCCTTCTAAAATGTGTTTCCCAAAACTGAGTACATTGCTCCAAATGATGATAGTCCCATCTGACCAGGACATGGTACAATGCAATGATCTTTTGTTCTTGAAAGTCAAGCACTCCTTAATGCAGCTCATGATCATATTAGCTTTTTTGGCTGCCATATCACAGTCTTGATTCATTGCAGTTCGCAGTCCACTAATGCCTCTAGATCTTTTTTCAGACAAACTGCTTTCTAAGCATGCCCCTCCCCCCGTTTTGTTAGGAAGAAAAGAATAAACATTTATATAGTATTTCCTATATGTCAGTAACTATGCTAAATATTTTTACTAATATTTCATTTGATCACTTGATTTAAACTTGAGAAGTTTAAATGTAAAGTCTTTACATTTTTGTTAATTTTTTTCTTAGATTTGTCCCCCTGGTCTAGCCTATCAATATCATTCTTGTATCCTGATGTATATTATCTATTCCTTCCAGATTTGTGACATCTATAAATTATGTAGCATGCCATTTATTCCTTTATCCATATACTTGACAAAAATTTGCCTTAGCACTGAACCACACATATATCCCAGCATCATGGCACTAGAGATTTCCTTCTAAATTGACATTAAACGATTAATGGCTATCACTTTTGGGGTCTGGCTGTTCTACCAGTTTTAAATTTGTCCAATTCTATTATTGTCAGCTCATATGTCTCCATATTTTTTTTAAAATTGCGTGACACTTTATCAGATGCCAGAATCAATCAGCATCTACACTATTACCTGATATACCAATTTAATACCTTTGTCAAAAGAGAAAATAAGGTTGGTCATTACTTACTGAATAAAATACAAAGTTCTTTGTCTATATTAAGGACTATTCACAATATCATCTTAGCCTACCTTTTCAAACTTATTTCATACTCTTTTCCTTTACGTACCCAATTTTATAGCCAAACAAAATCACAAACTGTTTTCTAATCTTGATCTCCCTATCACCTTTCTCCATGAATTTCCATAGTCCCTCCTCAGTCTTACTCCATCTCCTTTCCCTCTTTTCCTCTATTTCCTTCTTCTCTCTCTCTCTCTCTCACACACACAGACATTTTCTTCCTCTCCCTCTCTCCTTCCCAGATCTCCATCAGACACATACACACACAAAGAAAATAAACTTCCTCCTTAACTTCTCTATCTGTTGAAATCCTCAAGGCCTCATTCAATTGCCAACTCTTCTGTCATTTCAACAAATTCAGAGAAATAATTGAATTATGGTCATAAGAAGAGAGCATCCACTGCTGGTAGCCACGATGAGCATGCCAGTCTCTCCTTAACCCTAAGACTCCCTCTAAGCATCATATCAAAGCATGAAGAACCAGTACTTCTAGACTGATGTTTAGACTGGACCATTTTAATGTAGATCTCTTGCTGGATGTTTTAGGAGGGGGCCACAAATGATAGAACACATGGTTTTTGAGTTAATTAGCATTCTTCTTTGTGTATTTCAGGTGAAGTTCTGTATACTGGACTGTGTCCTACAAGCTGCCTGAGGTCTTAGACACATAAAGACTAGATGAGGACCATTTTCTGTCACTGAGACAGTAATAGCTTTGATGTGGTAGCACCTTTTGAGCTATTTGTTTTCTTGGGTGTGTCTGGGCAAGAGATGGAAACTTGGCCTTTCCCGATTTCCTTAACTGAAAATGATTTCTATCTCCTTCAATCTATCAAGCTATTCTTTCTGTTTGATCTTTTTCTACATATTTATTTATTTCCTAACTTTGAGTTATTTGTGCACATATCATTTCAACCACATATGCAGCATTAGCATCCCTCTTGAATTTCATTTTATCATCAACTGCTTGCTGAAAATCTCCACAAGCATCTCAGACCCAACATATTAACAGCAGAACTCATCCTTCCCCTAACTGTGCCCCTTCTCTCCAAACTTTACTATTTTCATTGAAAACATGACTATTTTTCCATTCATTCAGTTGCACAATTTCAGTCATCCTTGACTCATTTTTTGATCTTAATTTTCCAACCTTTTATACCAGTCATTTGCCAATTACGTTTTTATAGCATCCCTGATATTCATCCCCTTCTCTTTACTTAGGCAAACAGTATGCTTGTCCAAACCCTCATCACCACTCACCTGAACTTTGGCAATATAAACTGCTAATTCACTTTCCTACTTTCAGGCTCTTTTCTCTATACTAAATCTTAAACACAACTACCAAAATAATCATCCCAGATTACATATTTGACTTCGCTGGCTATCCGTTGCCCATAGGATCAAATACATATTCCTTTTTTCTTTTTTTAAATTAAATTTTTTTTATTGTCAAAACATATGCAAGGATAATCTTTTCAATATTGACCCTTGAAAAATCTTGTGTTCCAATTTTTCCCTCCTTACCTCCACCCCTTCCCCTAGATGGCATGTAATCCAATATGTTAAACGTGGTAAAAATATATATTAAATCCAAAATAGGCATACATATTTATATAATTATCTTGCTGCTCAAGAAAAATCAGATCAAAAGAAATGAGAAAGAAAATAAAATTCAAGCAAACCACAACAAAAAGAGTGAAATGCAGTGTTGTAATCCACCCTTAGTTCCCACAGTTCTTTCTCTGGGGCAGATGGCTCTCTTCATCACAAGATCATTAGAATAGACCTGAATTATTTAATTGTTGGAAAGATCCATGTCCATTGGAATTGATCATCACATAATCTTGTTGCTGTGTACAATGATCTCCTGGTTCTGCTCATTTCACTTAACATCAGTTCATGCAAGTCTCTTCAGCCCTCTCTGAAATCATCCTGCTGACCATTTCTTATAGAACAATAATATAACATTCATATGCCACAATATAAGTTCCTTAGCCCATTGTTCAGTTCCCTCCACCCTTTGGTTTCTCACCTACTTTTTCAGCCGTATTTTCTATTATTCTCCCTTCCAGCCAAATTAGACTGCCCAAAATTAATGTTCCATCTTTTGCTTCTAAGCATTTATACAGGCCATCCCTTACTTCGAGCCCTCTCTTCTTCTTTGCCTCTAAGAATTCTCATCCTCAAAGCTCAACTCAAATGCTGCTTCCTTCTTGAATACTTCATTGCTGCCTTAAGTTTGTTAATACCCCACCTATTCATTTCTCCTTATGTATGATACGATGGAAGATCCTTGTGGGCAAGAACTATTTCATTTGAGTATTTCTATCCCCTTGTATAATGTTTTAGTTGTAGTAGATATTAAATGAATATGTTTGAATTGAATCCTTAAGGGAGGGGCCTAGAATTCCCAGTATCTAACTTAATATTTTTATATAGTAAGCACATGTTCATTTAATTCAAATTAAATGTTAGTTTTTTGGGACTCAAAATTTTTTCTTTAAACATTTTGTAACAAAAAGTAACTTATTTTGTTTCATGTCTTATATGCTTCCAAACACTTTCTGTTCTCATAGAGCCAAAAATATTAAGTTCCATACAATTTAATACATTTTTAGATCTTCAATGTCTAGTATTAGGAGGATATGCTCTTCTTGCCCAAATGTCTTATCTTTCAGTTGTCCCTGGCTAATAGAGATAACTAAGTAGACCCTTGGAATCATTACTTCCAAGAACAGCCAAATTAGTATAATCAGTGGTCATTTTTCAACATCCACCACCCCAGTTACTTGGTTCCTTATAAATGCCCCTGGAAGGAAACACAAACAAACAAAATCCTCTCCTCTCTTCTCCTCTGCTAAGATTCCCCATCCTCCCAAAATAAAATTATCTGTCCTGAAGTTCTGATCCAGAATAGAATAAATAGATTCACACAAAGAGTTGGTTGTAGGAAGGTGCCTTCACCCTGAAGGAGTATACGGTTCTATAGAATATTACCAAGTTTCTCTGTGCATTAGCTGATGAAAATGGCTTTTCAGATCACCACTGATGCATTCAGCTGCAGGTTGCAGCCAATTGTAGTCCCAGCTGTGCTTTCTGCTCTGATGCTCTACCTGCTTCCTATCTATGTCTTCACATAATGTAGAGCACAAAGCTCCTTTGACCCAAATTTTGGGGTAGCATGGCCTTAGTTAGGGTTTTTTCAATTTCTTGCTAGCCTCCTGCATTCTGCAAAATCTGGTTGATTGCTATGACAAATCATACTAAGTAGCTGACAACTAGTAACAGAACTTCTTTAGTTCTAACACTGAATGGACCCCAATTCAAACTGAGGCCATTGTTGTTTGATGGGTAAATGGTTCTCAGGTTCTCATGACTGCACAGGCCCTGTTTGTGTGCTTCTCCTGGGTGAATGAGCCAGGGGAAGCCAACAGGACTGAATTTTTTTTGGTCTGGTTTACTGTTTGGCCTATGGACATGGCCTTAAAACACTCATCTCTCACCCTTTCCAAACAGTGTCTCTGTTTGTCATCAAATATCTGGCAGATATAACTCCTTTTATAATGTGTGTTCCTGGATCTGCCTCATGTGACACTTTTTCTCCCAGTAATAACATTTACCTGAGCCTATTACTTCTGTAATTGGGGTCATTTCAGTCCCTTAGTCCTATAAAATACCAAGAGCACACATAGACTACAGAAGGCCAGGCTGCCAACGTAGAGGTCTTTAAAATTCAATAAACACAAGAAGACATGAGTGGAGATAAACGATTCTTGGTGTTCAGAAATCCTGCATTCAACCCCTAACTCTATCACATACTACTTGTATGACCAGGGGCAAGTCACTTAATATTTCTCCCTGACCCCTGGTTCCCTTCTCTATAAAATACAGGCAATATTTGCTCTTCTTACCTCTTGGAATATTGTGAATTCCAGTTGAGTTAATATACATGAAAGTACCTTGTAACCATAAAGCACTACATAAATATAAGCTATGCCTTTCTTTAAACAAGAGATCGTATTGCTTGGGAATTTGGTCATGGCACATGGAACTTTTCATTCCTGTGTCATTGATTTGAAACTGGCTCAGGTCAGCTGGTGGACTTTAACTGATGGCCAGTTGCCCACATCAGAGAAACCACAGCAACACGAATTGGAACCCTTTTTTCCAAGTCTCAGCAATAAGGCCAAATATCCAGTGGGCACAAAGACTGTAAGTTACGCCCTTTCTCTACAGTAAGTACTGTGACTCAGGATTCTGATGTCACATCTGGGTAATGTGAAGGAAGTTTGTTGAACAGCTGTACTTTGAACTAATTTATTTGGCTCTCTCTGCCTGTCACCTCTTGCAGGCACTGAATCAGCCTCAGTGTTGCTGTGTATCCCTAAGCATTCACGCTGGCTATGTTCCAGTTATATCACTCGATCAAGACTGTAGGCTGTGAAGACTAATTTTATACTATTGAGACTGAAAATGAGGAAAAATGAGACCATTACTAAATATACCTCTTTTCCAAAACCTTTTTCAAAGCGTGAGAAAGGTAATGAGATGTTTTCTTTTTTTCATTTTAGGATTATTTTAATCACGTTGATTAGCTTTGATTGAATCAGATTGGAGCTGGAGGTGTTTTTCCTCTCATAACCTCTGGGTATCTCAATAAAGCCTAAGATAATAATAGGAAAGGGATAGACAGGGAGGAAAAGGTAAGAGATATAGGCTCAACATTATACCAACAGCAGTCAAGTTCAGCTTTTGGCATTTCTTGAAATGGAATATTGATAAAGACATAGATGCTCTTTAGCCATTTTTCGTGCAATAATTTGAGACACATTAAAGGATGGGATAATCGTGAAGGTTACCAAGGAAAATAGCTCCTAGATTTTTTTTTTTACAGAATTTTGGCCTCTGAAAACCTGAAAGAGCCAATTTTTGAATGAGCTGAAGTGCATATTCTAACAAAGAAGAGGTAGATAGAAATGACCACAAACCTATACCAGTAAAAACCTATGAAATGCTAAGACTCAGTTTCAGAAGGTCTGTATATATATAATATATATATACATATATATAATATATGTTTATAATACATAATAACAATTTTATTTATATTTATAATTTGTAACACAACTATATTTTGCGTAAGTCATTTGATTTCTCTGAATTTTGTTTCCCTCTGGACAAAAAGAGAGTAAAGATCATTCCTGCCCTGCCTTTCTCGCAGGATTTAAAAAAAAAAAAAAGTCAAATGAGAAACTCAGAGAGGAACAAGGATTTAAAAGCCAGTCATGTGGAGAAGAATTAGACTTGATCTTTTTGTCTTTACTGTTTAGAACCAGAAGTAAAGGGCAGAAGTTGCAAAGAAACCAAGTTAGACTTGGTATCAGGGGAAAAAAAAAAACTTGCTCACAATTTAGACTATCCAAATATGAAATGAACGGCTTTGAAGAAGGAGTGGGTAGAATACGAGACTTTTATCTAAGAAACTTGATATAAAGATATTTTCCTAATTGTCGTTTTCCTTTCTCATTTTTACCACATTAGATTTGTTTGTGCAAAAAAAATCTTTTTAAATTGAATATAATCATAATTTTCCATTTTATCTTGTGTTGGCTTCTCTATTGTTTAGTCATGAATCTTTACTTTGTTTACAATATCATCTTCCACCTAGGTCATGAATCCATTTGGAACTTATTTTGGTGAGTGGTGTGAGACATTGGTCTAAACCTAATTGCTGCCAGACTTCTGTCCACATTTACCAAAATTTTTGTCAAGTAGTGAATTCTTCCTCTAGTTAACTGAGGTTTTTGAATTTCTCAAACATCTTGCAACTGTGTTTTGTTTCTTCTATATATTGTATCCTGAATCTGTTATACTTATTGGCGTCCCTCTCTTTTTTTTTTTAAACAGTACCAAATCATTTTCATGATCCCTACTTTGCAATACTTTTTGAGATCTAGTACCTCCTTGGAGATCTTCACCAAATGAACATTTATTGGATATATTAATAGTAGAAATACCTTTTGTGAATACATTGGACTACATGACTGCTAAAGCAGCTTCCATTTCTCAAAGACTTTATGAAATGATGGCCCTGAAACAATTAAGACAATGTCATGTAGATCTTGTGGTTTTAAATGCCCTCCAAAAAAATCATGGCTTTGAATTTCAGATGCAGGATTATTTCTCCTCTTCTGTGACCCAGGCACCAAATAGATTATCCCAGATATCTTAATTACAAAAGCATTTCTAGTGCTCATTTTCAAGTGGCATAAAAGTTGTATTCCATCTAGACATGAATATACATTGTAGGAAACTTGCCAAGTTCAGGGGAAGCTGTGCATGTCCAGAATGGTGTGGAAAAGGCAAAAATGGGAAAGGCTCCAGCAAGCAAATTATAGGTATTCTTCCCCACCAACTGTTTTCACTTGGGAAACTTGGGTACTTGAGGGTAAATTACCCCCAAGCATCTCCAGTGCACTGAGCCATTGCTTAATCAGCAGATGGCCCTGGGTCTTGCTAACTCTGACAACTGTGGATGAGACAGATGTGTGGCGAAGCTCACATTTCACCAAGATGAATCGTTCTTATACAGTGTTTATACAGTAGTGACTGCAGGGTTTTATTTTGCTAGAGGGAGAGAGACCCATTTATCCATTAGATAAAGAGCTGTGTGCCCCCAAATGCATGCTTAGGTCAACTCTAATTAAGGAATTGAAACTTGATTCTGAAAATAGACTATTCTGAATTCTAGATGCCTGTCTTACTAGTAGTAGTTTTTAAATTTTCTTAATAATAAAAGAGTATTCTACTTTTTCCTCTCTCTCCCCAATTCTCAAGAAACAGCTAAATGTTTCCTGACCAATCAGATTATTTGCATATCATTCACAGCTTGAACATCCCCTCTTAAGAATCTAGCATAGATTGTCAGGACTATTTGCATTAAAGAGTCTTGGTTAGTGTTAGCTACTATACTTATGAGGAGACACAAGCACTCTATAGTGTTTGCTTAGTTCCAGGTATGTCCGTTAGTCACAACTTGCCTGGACAAGAGGGGAAAATGGGCAAATGTTTACAGCATATAAGGCATGGTGCTCCCAAACACTCCACATGTGCTTTTCTCTTTTTTAAATATAGGCTGGAAAGAACTGTTGTTAGCTGAATTTTGACCTACAAATCATTCCCTTTGACATCTTTACTCTACCACGGCTGCCTTCACTCAAAACATTATACAAACTTCCCAGTTGGAATTACCATTAAAGCCAGTTTAAAAGACACATAAGAAAATCAATCTTATGACTTTTATAGTCACATCCAGTCTTTATCCCCCAAAAATATTACCCAGCTTGTTACTTACCTCAATTGTCAAACTTTTGGATATTTATAAGTTTGAGAGTTTTCCTCAAAGGATTATAAATTTAGAGCTGGAAGGAACTTGAAACATCATGTAGCCACTCAGTGCCCTAGTTTTACAGGTAAGGAAACTGAGTCCCAAAAAGGTCACGCAGATAATAAATACTAGGGTTCCCCAGTTTTGACTCCAAATCCAGTGGTTTTTACACTGCATCACACTATCTCAAGTAAGCTCATAATTATAAAATGACTTAGTTTTCACAGCTCTTTTCTCCCAACAATGTTTTCAGTTAGATAGAACAAGTATTATCTACATTTCACAGCTGATAAAACCAAAGCCCTGAGGTTGAGTGCCTCACCTAGAGCCACCCCTGAGTAAATGCCAGAACCTATAAAAACTGAGATCCAATGACTTTACTCCTCTTAACACACAGGGAGTATGAAGATTTATCAGAGTGAAAATTTATCATCATGAAGTGTAATAAAAAATTGCAATATAGACCGAAAGCATTTCAAGAAGAGAAATCCCAAAACTGTTTTGAGCCAGTGACAGCTATCATAGGCCAGACCTCTTAATCCCTGTAATTATTAACAAAAGGAGGTTCACTTAGCCAAGCAGAGGAAGGATAGTTCACTAAAGATAATAGAACCTTGATTCATTCGAGCATAGATTTCCTATACCCATGTTAACCATGCTGCTAGTCTGTAGCCTATGCTAGATGTTAATTTTAGCGGCCAGTCTTAATCCCTTGAGTGAGTTAAATCTTGAGAACAATTGTAATGACTTTTAACACCAAAAGGACAAGTTACTTCAATATCTAGAGGTGTGTGTGTACATACACATAGATATATGTGTTTATATCTATGTGTGTTTTAGTAATTTTACTCCAACTTATACTTTAAATACAAATGATTGCAAATATATTATAATTTTACTTTGAAATAAAAATTCCCATTCGGTTACCTCTATTTCATTGCCTTTTATGGATAAAAAAATATATGTTGCATCAATTAATATAACTTGGTATTTGTAGGTATTCTTAAATTCTTAAGGGAATACTAGTCTAGCCTACCCAGGGCTGGGCCTTAGGATATTGATGTTTATTAAAAGGTCAGTCCTGTTACTGTCAGATAAGAAGATCATAGATTTGAATAAGAGAGAGACCTTAGAAGCCATCTTGTCTGATTCTGTAACCTTTCATTTTATGGTTGAAGCAACTGTAGTCAAACTTCATGTAATAACTAATTCTAGGTGGGAAAAAAGAATAAGGGCAAAATATATTAATATATGCATAAGAAAAATAATTCATTACGAAAGCCACTTGATAGTGAATTAATAGCACTATATTTATTTACATAATTTTTCTTTTGCTCTGATAAATGTCATTCTAAAATGGAGTCAAAGAGATTATGTGTCCAAGTCCATAGCAACTTTAATTAATATGTGAGATTCTCACTCCCATTTACAAAAGAAAATCTCTCCCCTTGAACACAGCAATCAGTGGAAATGTTAATTGGTATCCAAATCTAACATTTCTTCATTCCTTAAGTAATTCCTTGATTAGAATGAAAGCCTGTTGTAGTTTATATGTGAAAGAGGAAAGAAATAATTTGCAGATGATTCAAAGATTGTATTTACTTGGGGGATTTTCTCTCAGATTTGAGATTTAAGCATCTTTTTTAAAGGGGAAGATGGTGTTCAGAGAAGGGCAACTAATATGGGGAATAGCCTTGAGTCCATGACATGCGAGGGTTGGTAGAAGGAATGAGAGTCATGATTAGCCTGAAAAAGAGAATACTCAGAGGAGAGAAGGGAATGGGTAACATGATAAGTGTTTTTAAATATTTAAAAGGCTGTCATATAATAGAGCAATTATGCTTGTTTGCTCCCAGAAGATAGAACCAGCAGCAATGGAAGATAGTTGTAGGGAGGCTGATTTCGGCTTGATGTCAAAAATAAATAGATTAAAAAAAACCTCTTTAACTTTAAATCTGTTTAAAAGCCAAAGGGGAGGGGGGCTTTTGGAATAGATTCACCCTCCTTGGAAACTGTCAGGCAGAGACAAAATGACAAGATCCTACTTGTCAGGTAGGATTCTTTCCTATATAGATTAGACTAGCTGACCACAGTGATCCCTTCTTACTCTCAAATTCTGAGGTTCTTTGGCCAGATAACAACCCAGCTGGGATTCCCTCCTTTTTCTCACAATATTGTGGGGATGCTTGGAGACGGATCTCTAAACCCACAGCCTAAGTGAAATGCCAAGGAGATAGAGAGGTAAATTCTAACTTGATCAACCTTCTCTCCCTCTTTTCTTCTCCCAGAAAATAAAAAAACAGCTATCCCAAACATTTCGTTTAAACCTTTTTCTGCCTAGGCAAAGACTGAATGCTGTATTTAAAGATATTGACATTATTGCTCTTTCCAAATAGAAAAAGAAAAGGAATGGGGAAAGAGGAAGGGTAATAATGTAAGGCAAACAAATGCCTTAACATTATTTAAATATGTTTGAAGAAAAGGGAAATTACATTACAAAATGACATTAGTAATTTCAGTGTTCTTACTTGAATCCATAACTTCTCTTTCCCCACAAAGACTTCACTCCAAAGGCTGAATAGGAAAGACATGACTCATATATAGGATCAGAGTGGCCTGTCGAGGCATGATGTCTCTGAATGACTTCCACTTTAGCTCATTGTCTGAGCATGGAATCCCAACTTTGTAAAGTTAAGGTTTATAAAAATTTGGACCTAGCAGAATACTACCATATGGTGTGAGACATGGTAATGAAACCTTGACTAAAACTGGAACAATAAGAATTAAAAACTGATGGAAGATTATGGTTGAGTCTGTTTGATGTAATAGATAAAAAGCTATCCCTGATTAGGTCCTACCCATGACACATAGTAACTATGTGAATATGAAGAAATCACTTAATTCAAGAAGCCCCAGGCACTGGCAGTGTGATAGAGTAAAAGGAGGATTGGATTTAGAATTCCAAAACCTGATTTCAAATCCTTGGATAAATCATTACTCTCGTTCTCCCCACCACCCACTACATCTCTGATTCAATTTCTTCATCTATAAAACAAGAGAATCAGAATAGGAGACCTCTAAGGTTCCTTACACAACTTTAGATTATGATATTCAAGAGTCTAAATTGAAAGTGAATTGCCAATCTAAACCAATGGAAAGAATTTCCATGCTTGGATTTTCCTATACTGAAAAAATCTTAAATCTGAACTGGGGGAGAGAGAAGCTTCAAATTTAACTCTGAGAGAACCAGTTGCTCCCATGAGCTTCTAAAAAGGATGATCAAAACTCAAGTCAGACTTGCTGTGGAATTGAGTGAGCAATGAGTGGAGCATTAAGTCTCGTCTAGACCTTTTCTTGATGCTTGTTCTATTTGCTGATCCATCTGAAGAACTCGGTTTCATTTCTGTGTATAGATAGCAGTCAAGCAGGCTATTATTGAAATTTGTGAAAGAGATGGAATGGAATTACTTTATCACATTCTGAACTTGGTAGTGGTCCAATGCACTTTAAATTTTAGCTTTGTTCTCATAGGATTAGCGAGAATTAGAGTAGACTATGTGGACCCACCCTCAATTAGGGTTCTTAACCCATCAAGTGTTCATAGAGCAATATACTCTGGACTTCTCAACTATGCTAGGAATTGTAAAAGATGAAGATGAAGACATAAGTAGCCTCTTCTCTTGAGTAATCAATGGGGAGAGAGAGGACCATAAGATTTTATATATTAAATGTCTCTGAGAGATCATTTAACTACCTTATTTTCCAGATAAGAATACTGAAACCCAGAGGAGTCAGTGCTCAGTGTCACAGCCATTTAGTGCCAGAAAGCTGGAAGTATAAGCCAGAATGTCTAACTCCTAGCAGTGTTCCTCCCATTCTACTATACTACCTTTGTTGCAGATACTCTATTCGTACATTCAGAAAATATTTGTTGAATGTTTCCTTGGGTTAGGTACTATTGAGATCGATTATTAAAAAGATACAGTCTCTTCTCTTCCACATCTAAGACTAACAAACAAGAAATATTAAGAGTAGAATAACCCAGTACTTACATAGATCTTTAAGGATACAATTGCTTCTCCCAGCAGTATAGACTGAAAACCATCCATTCATGGATCATCGTTCCATATGACTCTTTCTTATCTGTGTCCTCTCATAAATCTTCCACAAGGATTCATGCTGTATGCTATGATCTTCTTCTAGATCTGCTGACATTAAAAGGGTACCTATAGCATGTGCAGGCTGTCCATCTGTTACTACTGTATTCTTATCACATGATTAGCCCTCTTTCTTCTCTAGTTATACATGTCAGATAATACCATTTATGTTACTTCTCTTGTACAGTTTTTCATTGACACTATACAATATCCTATTTATTCCCACTGTGCATTTCTCCATTGCCCTCTGATCTGCAGAATTTCAAGATTGGAGACTGGCATTCAATTATTTAAAGTTATATAGCATCTCTGAAAGAACATTGATTCTGAAAATGGACTTTTGTTTCACAGAGAAGCCTAGAGATCATCAAAATCACTTTGTATATTTCCAAAGACATGCTGCCCCTATTGACTTCCTCCTATTGACTTGTGAGCCTAGTTTATTGTCCATCTGCACTGCTAGCCCAAAAACATTAAGGGCTATTCACCGAAATATATAGCATAATGAATAAGGATTCTTCATCCACTTGGTTTTTCTTATGTGTATAATTAGTCTGAACTCTTTTGAGTGGCATTGGACCTCATTTAGGAAATTCTACAATAAGCCACAGCTTCATGCAGGTCATACAATACCATCTGCAAGCTGGAAAATTTGAGCATGTATACATAATCCCTAATCCGTTTAGACTCCAGTCAGCATCATTTATCATAGTAACAAATTGATGGCTCACTTAAAATTAATAAGAATCAGGTTAGCAAAGCAAATTACTTGTTATCACATTGGATCTTGTGTCATTTTAACTTATACATGGAAAATAATGACTCTTTTTAGGGAGACTTTTGGAAATAATGTTCTTCTCTACTGAATCAAATGCTTTTTTAATCAAGAGACAACAACCTTAGTATAGCTTTTGGCAAATTGTGTGATTCAAAAAATGTCATCTACTGAAAGTCTACTTGTTCCCATTTCATCCTGTCATTTAGAATTCCCTTAATTCCTATGTATATTATTATCCTAAAATATTTTGTAGCAATGAGAAAGTTGGTATTGTAGATCAATGTTTTCTCAACTTTTTTTTTCAGTGATGGCATCCCTGATATTTAAAAAATAAATACAAGATTTAGTGATTGTAGAATGAATTCCCTCATAGTCATTATCTCTATTTAGATTAGAGTTCTTTAAACTTTTTTGTGTCATAGATCCCTTCAGCAGTCTGGGTGAAATCTGTGAATCCCCTCTCAAGAAAATAGAAGTGCATAAAATAAAATCCGTGGAATTATAAAAGAAACCAATTATATTGAAAACAAAGTTAACAAGATATTTTTAAAGTTCATAAGATCTCAGCTTAAGAAGCCCTGATTAGATCTACATCATATCCCAAGAGTCTGAAATAGTTCAGGATCAGTTAGTCTGCCAAATGTCCCTACATAGCAGACTATTTAAATATCATTAGACACCAGGTTCTCACACTTTTCATAACCTTACTCACACATACAGTTGGCTTCTCCTCTTATTGTTTTCTCCAAACTAAATAGTTTGAGAGGGAAAATAAAGTCCAGTGGTCCATTTATCCTTATGGAATTACCCTGATGAAAAAAAGAAGTAATAATAAAGTATTTTTGTTGATTAGCCTTTCAACCCATCACTTCTGATAAAAATGGCAGTAGTATCAATCAGATTACCATATATTTAAACCCTCCAACATTTATTTATATGTATACACACATATAATACACACGGAGAGAAAGAAATACTATATACATATGTGTGTGTGTATATATATATAATTATTTTTTAAATGGTGTGATCATAACTACAAGCTCCTCAAAGAGGGAGCTTTTGTTTCTTTTTTTGTACATATATAAAATAGCTTTTTATTTTCAAAATACATGCAAAGATATTGTCAACATTCACCCTTGCAAAACCTTGTGTTCCAATTTTTATATCTCTTTTCCCCCACTTCCTCCCCTAGACAGCAAGTAATTCAATATATGTTAAACATGTGCAGTTCTTCTATACATAATTTCCACAACTCTCATGCTGCACATGAAAAATCAGATCAAAAAGGAAAAAAACAGAAAAAAACCAAAATGCAAGCAAATAACAAAAAAAAAGGTGAAAATACTATGTTGTGATCCATACTCAATCCCTACATTCCTCACTCTGAGTGCAGATGGCTCTCTTCATCACAAGTCCATTAGAATTGGCCAAAGAGGGAGATTTTAAAAAGGGAATGGTCTTGTTTTGTGTAGTGGCAAGTTCGCTATCCCAGAGGGGTGTGATGATCTGGCACATAATATTAGAAATTTCTCCAGTGAGTAGGAAGTAGGAACTCTTAGGTCTCTTCCAACTCTAAGATATTGTAATTCACCCTGTGCTCCTTGAGACTTGGCAATAAATAAAAGTATGCTGAGATCATTAAAATAATATTTGTTTCTGAGAAATAAAAAAAAACTTGTATGATTTTTTTCATTGATTTTCTGGGAATTTTCCAAGATTTAAAGACAACTTATCTTTGTCATCATACTTTGATGGTAGATGTTATTTAAAATAGACTAAATCTGAATTTCATTTGTGTGACGTAAACTGATTGAATTAAATGTAAAGAAAATGTATAGGGGAAATTGTGACCTTTTATTCTATATAAATATGTGTGTATGTATTTGAACATGTAAAAATCATTCAAAGATAGAATTTTCTTTGAGTATTCATGATAATTAATTTCAAAGAATTTTCAAAGAAAATAAATTCCTAGGAAGCAAAATTTTGTTCTGGTCCATATTTATCTAAAGTAGGAGATTCTTAACCTGAGTTGTCATCGACCCCTTTGGCAGGCTGGTAAAGCCTATAGAAAGATCTGTTTTCAGAGTAATGTCTGTTACCTACATTCATAATTGAAGGAAACACTAAATTTGAGGTAGAGGATACTGAAAAAGATGTAATTTTTTTTCCTCATACAACTTTTCTATTTCTTCTTCCTAAAATTTTATTTTTAGACTCCAGGTGAAGAACTCCCATCCCTACTAGAGTATGGCTTACACACACACACACACACACACACACACACACACAATGAAATGATAATTTAAAATTTCAAAAAATGGAAGAAAAGATTATTTCACATACACTGAGAGAGGCAAAATATAACTGAATTCTTGGAACTAAGTTGTTTGAAAAAGGACTAAAAATCTAAATCTGGAATTGAGTAGTTCAAGATCTTTTGTGAGGTTATTTCAGCTATTGGTGGGTTTTGCTGAGGTGTGTGTTTTCTTAGCCAATACAGTCAAGTTATTTTGGGTGGCCATAATTGTAAGTTAGACAGGTGGTTTGTGTGCGAAACATTTAATTTACTGACTGTGCTGTCTGTTGACTTTGGATGAGGTTAGAAACAATTCTATACAAGTTTTATAAAATGATGAGCTACAAGACTGCTCCATATACTTAGCAAACAGAGGTGTGCATTAATGGGGCCAGTTAGACTTCAGCAATAAGTACACTATGGAAAAAAGAATTACTTATCATTCTCATTAGGTCAAATGTTCCACAAATGTACTCTTCAACAACAGTTTGTCATTCACAAAATGCCTTGCATATATATGGTACTATGTTAGGTGCTGACAGAGAAACAAAGATATATATTCAAGCAACATACAATCTTGTACTTCATAATATACTTGAATTTACTTTTAATTAGCAGAGTGGTTATATTTTTGGTTTGATTTTTTTTCCTTTTTTTTATGAGCCTTTTCCTATTAGCATTTTCCTAGTGACTTTCAACTAAGGCTGTTGCTTTTTTGTAATTATGAAATTATAGGAAAGAATGATCCTGAAAAAAAAATAAAATTGTTTCCAATTTTTTAAAAAGTAAAACCTGTTTTTAAATGAGTAAGTTTTCATTTTGAGAGAGTTGATCAGCCATATTCACTGCTATTTGCTGATATATACCAATTGTTATCTATCATGAAAGTGGCTAAAAGGAAGGGATTGATGTAAATTGGCCATTTGTGCATATGCAATCCATGAGGTTTTGTGGAATGTTAAAGAGTTTTGATCTTCCGTTCATGGGTCCTCTGACTTTCTTATTCTTACAGCCCCATTGTTTTTTCTTATGAGAGATAATCTGATAGTGATCAATGCATTGGCAGATGCTTATCACCACCCACCCCATAAACTTTGGAAGAACTCTTTAGAAGAATCCATCTAGCCTTGCAGACAGCAAACTTAATCACCAGCCTGACTTTTAAAGTCTTTCAAGCTTAGAACTTGCTGGACTTTGAATCTCTGGCATTATCTTAGTAGCGTGACAACTTCAGAATTAAATGGATCATTGATTCCACTGGTGTGAGTTCTTCTCCAGTGACCTAGGTTACAACTCGATTCATTCATGCCTTATATTGTGTGATACTAGTCTATGTCTTCCTTCAGAGGGAGTCTCCCCAGTAGCTCTTGGTTTGGCATTATTGCCCCAAATGTTCCCATTTATGGATGACAATGTGATGGTTTCATAAAACCACATTACCTCACAGAGCCTCCTAAATTAAATTCATGGTCACTCAAAAGTTTGGCCTAATGATCACCAAAAGACTACATGGATGAAAGATGTTTGTATAGTCAGATGGGTAGCTCATAATGCTGACTGTTTAGTGAATTTAATCTGGAAAAGGAATTACATGTAGATAGTATTATTAGGATAAAGATTGAAATAAGATATTTAAACACTATTTAATTAGGATTAAATCTCACAAAGAAGGAGGTTGGATTGCATCTAAGAAATTGCATAATCCCTCTATTGACCCCAAACTACCATGAAACAAAGGTCCTTCTTTTTAACCCCAGTATTGTAACAATATGCTAAATGATTTTGAATTATGGAATCTCCTAGAATGAGGTCACTCAAAAAGCAATGGAAACACTGGTAGTAGAGGTAAATAGGTTATGGCACATTACCAACCAAGATTTGGGGAGCAGAAACAGGTATTAAAAATAACCTTGTTAATTTGTTGAAATTGGCTCTTACCTTCTCCTCTTTCTCATTGGACAGATAAAAGGTCATTCGCTATCCATTTAGAGATTATCTTTCACTTGTTTATTCTCCTTAAGTTTAAAACAGTGAATCCATTAAAAAGTACTTAGAAGAAATTTTGCCACTTAAAATGTTACCTCCATTATTTTGTTTATTATTTCAAGAAGCAGAAAAAGGCAACCAAAAGCAGTGACCACCACAACAGAAAGATATATTTTACTGTCTTAATTTTTACATTGTTGCTAATAGACCTAATAGTTTTTAATAGTCTTAAGTGAATCTTCACCCTTGGTCTGGATAGCCTGGCCATTTGTAAATAAGTAGGCCTATTTTTAAACAAATACATGAAAAATAAAATGAGATAATATAAGTAAAGCATTTGGCAAACATTAAGGCCCACATAATGTTAGCTGATGTAAATTACAAATGTTAAACTCCTAGATTTTCATTAAGGAAAAAAGTAAATTCTTTTATGTTTTCTTTCCACAATATACATTTTTCTATGGGGAAAAATACCCAGAATATTTACAAAAATTGGCTCTTAATTGTTGTGAATTGTGCTATATTCACGATTGCTTTCTTTCATTCATCAAACTAAATACCTACTAGGCGCTGGAGAAGATAAACATTTACATGAGGCATTATTCCCACCACAATGGATCTTAGGGTCTAATAGGGAATGACTCACATATCCTTCAAAATAATGCATAAATGATGAGGCAAGCAAGTGAATTATTTCTTAGTGTCTGAAGGAGAATAATTATTCAGAGCACAGAATGCTTTTTAAAGAAATGCCTTTAAAAGGTGGGTAAGAATTGAACTAGGAAGGAGAAGATTGTCGATTATGGAGGGCCTCATAGGCCTAAGGACAGCATAAATAGAAGTGAGGAAAAAAAAATCATTGTTTGAAGGGTAATAGATGTAGAAGTGGAAAAGGATCTGTGAGCTCATTTAGCCCTACTCCTTCATTGAGAAAACTGAGGCCCAAGGTTTCAGTTAGTAAGCAGCAGATGTATGTATGGGATCTGTACACAGAATAGAAAATAAGTCATCCAGTTAAATTGATTGATTAGGTGAAAGCTGTGAAAAATAAACTAATTAGCAACAGATTGTTAGAGCCCTTAAATGTCAGGCTAGAGAATTTGAACTTTATCCAGTAGGCAATTGAGAACCACTAAAAAGTTGTACAAGTATGACTTTATCACATATATGCACAAGAAAGATTAGTTTGGAAGAAAGATTAGAGATGGGAGAGTGGTAATGATCTGGATGAGGATAATGACAAAAGGAGAGGGGACAAGATAGTGCTATTTACAGTTTTGTTTTTGTTTTTGTTTTTTTTTTGCTATCTGTCAGATGATTGGACAGCGAAGTAGAGTGTCAAAAATAATGCAAAGATTGAGACTGGGGAGTAAGAGGAATGGATTGTGAGGTCTACTGACAGCAAGTGATGTTAGAAGAAGGAACACATTAAAAAAGAAAGATAACATGTCCTGTTTTAGACATGTTGAATCAGATGTTATTGGGGCATATATAGAGAGATGATATTCAGGGTGAAAGGGTTTGAGATAATCATTGTGGGTAATAAGCTAGGAGGTTACTGAGTGTAGGGAGACTGAGCAATAGGAAGGTACCAGGTGAGATTATGTACCTTAAGGAATAAGAGATCACAAAGGAGATGAAGAATAATATTATTAGGAGTAAAGGAGTAACAAAAGGAGAGGAATCCATATTCCACAGAAAATAGCCAGCAAGGATATCCATAGTTTTACCAGGAAAAAATTGAATACAGTAGTACACCAACCAGAATTCATGAATTAACATTAGTAGTATAGAGAGAAAAGAGAAAATAGCTGAGGAAAATCATGCCAAATTATTTAAAATTTTAGCAGGCAAATCTATTGATCAATGTTTTCTTTGTTACATTTATTTTGTTTTCTATCTGTTAATGTGTAAAAATAAAAAGCCTTTTTAGCCAATAGCACAAGGTCAGGAAAATAAGGGGCAGGGTAGGGAAGAGGGCAAATCTGGATCATATAAAATTTTTCTAAAAGAGATTTTTCCTTTTTCTTTCTTATATAATCCTGAAGCTGGTAAAAGTCTATATCAAGAGTTTGGGGAATGCTTTGTATACACCCTCCCAGGATTAAGTACATACACCTCTGAATGTTGGGTATTTTTGCTTGCTTGTAGTTGTGATTTTTCACAGCTCAGCTGACTGCTTTAACAGGGACAAGTTTCCTTTTCTGTTTAACAAGAAGGTCACATTCTTCCTAGATGAGTTAGTGTTCTTATTGCCCCTTCATGCTCAAGGACAAAAATAAAAGGCCTAAAAACTGGAAAGGCAGGAACAGAAATGTGTAAGCTATAATTGACTGAACCGTTCAATCACATGAGAAGAGAATGAACAGAATAGAGAAAGAAAAAGGGTATAGGAGAAAGGGATAAAGATTACAAAGCAATTTTGTCCAGTCTGTCACTGCCTATGTGCTGGATTTGAGGGGGTCGTTGGCACATTGAGGGATATTTTCTAACTATAGTAAGGAATTATATTTAACACTGCATGACATTTTAATATTGATTTATAAAATATACATATAGAAATTCAGGCAACTAACCAATAATTCAAGTTTATCAATAAATCACTAGAAGAAAATGTTTAGGGATGTATAAACCAGTGGTCATATTTTATTTCCACATTTGCACTCCAGTTAGGAGCTATGCACCAAATTTTTTAAAAAATGCTATAGTAACATTATTTGCTACTTTCACATATATTGCATTGTGCATTTCCTTCTAAAAATCAGTCTGTCCATTGTGTCTTTTGCTCTTCATTTTTTTCACTCTTATGAAATTACTTTTTAAAACACTGTGCTCTTACTTTTATTTCATATATATATATGTGTGTGTGTGTGTGTATATAGGAGTTTTAAAAATAATATATTGATGGATTTTTCTCTTTTTAAATATTGATTGCATGTAGTAGTATATCCCTGTTTATATTATTCTAGTTGAAATGTTGGTGATCACATAAATGATGATTACCTATTTTTTTTACTATTAAAGTATGTGATTAGAGAGATTCTTCCTTCAAAGATGCTAATATGTCCTGTACATATTGTTTGCTTATTAAATATTTGTTTCTGGGATGCTTAAAAAACAATAGCAGGAACAAAAAGAATTACCACATCTCTTATTGCATGACTTCTGACATACTGTTGGTTAAATCAAGTATCCTGAAACTTAACATCTGTGTACAATAAAGACTGATATAATAGTTCCCCTTTAATATGACCTGGGTGTTAGTTCTGTCCTGCATTACTAGAATTATTAAGAGATTCCACTTTGCATAAGATTTTCTATGATCTTTAAGCCACCAGAGCCCTCCTAATAAAAATCAGGTCAGGATAACGTAATAACATCTCCAAATAGCTAGATAGATGGACAGAATTGCCATAGTGTTCCCAATCATTAATATTAATGTTTGCCAGAGCTTAGAGCTTTAAGAGTGATTTGTAACTCTATGAATTTTATTGCTTCTGCTGTCAGGAATCAATTTCAGTGCTTAATGGCAATGTAACCTCAGCCAAGGAGACTTTTTTTTTGGTTTTGATTTTATTTAATTTCACTTAAAGTTTCTCTCACAAGATTGTTCCTTTTTAGACAAAGTGGGGATTGTCTCAGAAATAAAAATGAAAAGAGAGCTGAATATGTGGCTAATATTTCAGGTCAAGATGTCACATTTCCATATGAAATACTTTCACAAGTCTGCCTTGGTTTATTTAAGTTCTAAGTTCACTTACACTTCTAAATACTTTAATTTTCATTAGTCTATAAACTGATTATTTTACTAAATGAAATGAGGCCCAAAAATGGAAATAGGGGAATTGGAAATTTATACAAACCATAGTTGTTGAAAAGATTTTCCTATTGAATTCATTTAATTGGATATATCAAAAAGCTTTTAATTAATGTAGTAATTTTTAAATCATGAAGTTCAAATTTTAAATAAATAGAAGACAAAAGAGCTCATAAATAAATCACATCTCTCAAAAATCATCATTTAAAAAACTTAATCCATATACATATTGCTGCAAATTCTCCCATCAATTACCCAAAGACAATTTTACTGAGCTTTATTCCAGAGTAAAATTTAGCTCTAGCAATTGTCTTACTTTGGACAGAGCAACTTCCAAACTTCACATAAGATTAATCGGGCATATGGAGGTGATATTTATTAGGAAATGAAAAAAATGGAAATGGTTTAAATTTAACTGTCTCTAATATGTTTTATTCAGTAAGCCTGCCACTCATCCACAGTAGTAATTGTTCCATGGATGGGGTGATCACTGAGCTGTCTGAAGTCGAAGAGACGGCATCAGTGAGCAGCTGTTTTGCATCTGAAGATACGACTACTGAAGACTCAGGAGTCATGAGCTCTCCATCAGACATTATTTCTCTGGATTCACAAAATGACAGTGTAAAGTCCAAAGACAAGTGGGCCTTGGATCAGGAAGATGCTGCTTACACATGTGTGACCTGTAATGCAGAGCTTGGCCCCCCTCGGAGCGTTTCACGGGACAGTGATGACTCTGGGATTACTCATCTGAGGTGAGTCCTACTGCCATGAGAGCTGAAAAGCTGATGTCACCTGAGCAGCTGAGATCATGTTCTCCAGACAGTAATGCCTTATTAATGGCACCGGGAACTAAAAATGTCATGTTGTATTCACAGAAAGTAGTTAGGAAAGCCAATTTCCTATATGACTTCCTCTTCTTATTAATATTCATTAATTCCACTTTTCAGAGAGAACATGAGAGAATATCTAGGAAACGTTTTATTTCTATTTACCTTAGGTATCTGTAACTCTTACAGGTTAAGGAAGTTCCTGGGGCCATCTTTGTGCCTGCTAGGTAGTTTTTGATCCAGATCTATGAATTCCGTGGGAGCAAACCCTGCAGACACAATATGGTTTAGAAGGAAAAATAACTGTCCTTGGAGTCAGGATTATGCTCAGCTATCATGGCTGTGTGACTGTAAACAAGTCATGTAATCTCACAATGTTCAGGCAATTCACTCTAAAACTAGGAGTTTCCGAATAGTTATCCATCTGTCTTGGTAGAGGAAGGAACAATTAATGCTAGAAATTGGAGATTCGTTTTTAGATTGTTGATGTTCAGTTGTTTTTCATTTGTATCTAACTCTTCATGACCCATTTAGGGTTTTCTTGGTAAAGATACTGAGTGGTTTTCCATTTCCTTCTCCAGCTAATATTAGGGATGAGGAAATGAAGGCAAATATAGTTGAGTGACTTGTGCAGAGTCATATAATGTGTGTCTGAGTCAGATTTGAACTCTTCTTTCTTACTCCAGGACTGATGTTCCACCCACTGTACCACCCTGCTGCTCAAATAGTTCTCACACATACACACACAGTTATATTTTATAATTCTATACTACATATATACAGATGCTACATTCACATAGAATATATGTGCATACACTAGTGTGCGTGCTGCTCATAAAGTTCACAGAAAGTTATAAAATATGTTATATTTTATAATTCTATACTTACATATATATAGATAATATATTCATATAGAATATATGCATACACTAGTGTGCATGCTGCTCACAAAGTTCACATAAAGTCATAAAATATAATAGTTATATTTTATAATTCTATACTTATATAGATACTATATTCATATATAATATATGCATACACTAGTGTGTGTCGTGCTCATAAAGTTCACATAAAGTCATAAAATATAACAGTTATATTTTATAATTCTATACTTATATAGATACTATATTCATATAGAATATATATGCACACACTAGTGTGTGTGCTGCTCATAAAGTTCACATAAAGTCATAAAATATAAGTTATATTTTATAATTCTATACTTATATATAGATACTATATTCATATAGAATATATATGCATACCCTAAGTGTGTGCTGCTCATAAAGTTCACATAAAGTCATAAAATATAACAGTTATATTTTGTAATTCTATACTTATATATAGATACTATGTTCATATAGAATATATAT
>JAJPUD010003318.1:29093-80394 GCA_023553655.1 Myrmecobius fasciatus | reverse complement strand
ATATAGATACTATGTTCATATAGAATATATATGCATACACTAGTGTGTGTGCTGCTCATAAAGTTCACATAAAGTCATAAAATATAAGTTATATTTTATAATCTATACTTACATATATATATATACAGATACTATATTCATATAGAATATATATGCATACACTAGTGTTCATGTTTCTCATAAAGTTCACAGTTATATTTAATAATTCTATGCTACATATATACAGACACCACATTCACATAGAATATAATGCATACACTAGTGTGCATGCTGCTCATAAAGTTCACATAAAGTCATAAAATATAAGTTATATTTTATAATTCTATACTTACATATATATATACAGATACTATATTCAAATAGAATATATGCATATATTAGTGTGTATGCTGCTCATAAAGTTCACATAAAATCATTAAATATAACACAGTTATATTTTATAATTCTATACTTACATATATACAGATACTATATTCATATAGAATATATATGCATATACTAGTGTTCATGTTTCTCATAAAGTTCACATAGACACACAATTATATTTAATAATTCTATACTACATATATACAGACACCACATTCACATAGAATATATATGCATACACTAGTGTGCATACTGCTCATAAGCTTCACATAAAGTCATAAAATATGTTATATTTTATAATTCTATACTTACATATATATATAGATAATATGTTCATATAGAATATATGCATACACTAGTGTGCATGCTGCTCATAAAGTTCACATAAAGTCATAAAATAAAACATAGTTATATTTTATAATTCTATACTTACATATATATACAGATACTATATTCATATAGAATATATATGCATACATTAGTATTCATGTTTCTCATAAAGTTCAGTTATATTTAATAATTCTATACTACATATATACAGATGCAGTATTCAGATAAAAATATATATATATGCTAATATATATACATATCCATTATACATGAATGCATATAACATACCTATACATATACATACTAGGATGTGAATATTTCCATGTTGTATACCTATGCATGTGGGTACTGTGCATATTATGTGCATATATATATATATATATATATATATATATATATATATACATGCATACATACATATTTATGTGAAGGGAGATATGAAAGTGGGAGTGAAAGAAAGGAAAAAGAGAGACAGTCAGAGAAACAAGGATGTTAGCTAAAATGTTAGATAAGATTAGATTGGCCTGTGAAGGCTATATCCACAAAAACAGCAAAACTATCTAGTTACAAATGTTCATGAAGCACCTATTTTGTGCCAGTCATTGTGCTGAGCACCAGTGCAAGGACAAAAATAAAACAAAACTTTGCTCTCAAGGAGCTCGTACACTGTAGGGAGAGACACCATGAATACATATAAGTTTATATAAAAGTGTTCTCATCCCATTTTTAACTAGACTATGGAACAGCTTTCCTCAGTAATGCACGGTAATTTCCAGAGTGATCCCCAGATATGATTTCTTTGTGTTGGATTAATGCAAATAGATAATAATACATCCTGAAAACTAGCCATACACACTTACTAGAAGGTAAATGTTCTGGTATTTTTTTAGGTCTTCAGGTTACAGGCCAGGAACTGGCAAGAACTTTAAAGGTCATCTAGCCCAATCCACTCATTTTATAGGTAATGAAATTGAGGTACAGGGAACTTAAATGACTGTCCCAATGTCACATAGTTTTGAAGGTGAAATTTGAACCCAGTTCCATTTGGGACCAGAGCAAATCCTGCAGATTGTGGTTAATAGCAAATCAGGTAGATTGTCATAGGCAAGGAAAACATATCATCTAAAATCTTGGTCATGAAATTCATTGAGACTGCAGTATTCAAGATAGTTAGCTATAGATTTCTATTAGTCACTTTCAGTGACTTGCCAGCAGGAGAGTGACAGCTGGGATTAAAATTCCCCAACCATAATTTTTCAGGTTCTGCCAAAATTTTGTGAAAGGCAATCACTTTAGAGAAAGTGTACCAGCATAGAAGGAATATTCATGAGCAGAAAAGAGAGTACAATGAGATATTGTAGTCACCTCATCAATACTTCTTTCAAGAAAGCTACAGATTACTAAATAAAAAGGCTTAGATTATAAAGAATTTATTGCTTGAAAAGTAGTAGACATCACCCTTGGAGAATGAGATAATATACTATTCCGCTATTCAGGAATGTCACAAACTATGCCATTTCCATTTTCCTCACTTCCTACGTTGTTATACAACAACCTACTTATATTTTTATTTCACCCTTATAGCTTATGTACTTATATACATATCTAGCATTACCTCTGTTAATGAAAAGAAAATGTCACAGTGGCAGGCTTTGATGTCAGAAACTTTAGTAACAGAAATACTGTCATTTTAGAAAGCATGGCATAGGGATGTCATTTTGTAACTTTGTCAGCAATAACATCAGGCTAACCTGGAAAGCCAGAATTAGATAGAAGTTGAGGCTAGTAGGTATTGATCCAAAGTCAAGTCCATTGAAATCAGATCTAAAGAGGAACATGGAATTGGTATGGACTAGAGAGCCAGAGATTGGAAACAGAAAAATCATGTTAGTCAAAGATCAGCAGCCAAGGGGGCTGGGAAACAAAAGTTTGGGTTCCAGAAAGACTGAACAACAAAGAATAGTTACTTCATGAAAGTTTGCTGGTTGCTCTATTTCCAAAAGGTCTCTCATATGTGTCCCCTTTTTATCATTTGCACATATACCATCCTAGTTCAGTTCATAGAAAGTATTTCAGCTTCTACTTCTAATAAGTATCTGAACTTCTATTATAAACTTCTAATTAGTCTTCCTTATTCTCCTTTCTTCCTTCTGTAATTCTCAAAAGCATCCAATGGTTCCCCAATGTCTGTCTATAATATAAAAATGCAAACTTATTAGCTCTTCCAAGGAATGATTTCCAACCACTTTCCCTGTTCTTTACTAGACTTCCCTCAAATTCTACTTTGCAGCCAAACTGGGAAACTAACAGTTCTCTCTTAAACTTAAACCTCCACGCATTTATTCAAGTCATTTCCCTACCCTCCATGTTTGGAATACCTCTCTTCATCCTACACTACACTTTTGAATGTCTCAGTTTTCCAGGTTCAGTTCACATGGCTCATTTTCTGATCTGATATATCAGAGACTAATCAGCTATTAGTCCCCTATCCCTCAGTTTTTCTTGTAATATGTATGTATTTTTGTGTACCTGTGCACATGCATTGTATTCCCCTTCCAGCAGTGTATCAACTCCTGGAGGGGAGAGATAGTATTGTTTTAGTTTCCTTTTATCCTTAACCTATAACATAATCCCTTACATATAACCCCTTATGTACATCTACCAGTTAATAAATATTGTTGATTAAGTTGAATTGGAAAAGTCCTGGAATCAGGAACTGAAGTCTGTCACTCACTCACTAAGAAATCTTGGGAAATAATTTCACTTTGGGGAATAAAGGGCTCTGAGGTTACCTTCTTATTCTAATTCATATTCTAATAGTCTAATTCAGTTTTTCTTTCATTTGATTCTTCTATACCCCTGTTCTTTGGACTTTAAAGTTAACAGATGTAAAAATTACTTTATATCTAATTGCTTTGAGTAATTTACCAGTCTAGAATGCCCCAGTCATTTTCCAACTAGTATTTAATATATTTACATTTAATATAAAGCAGCAAATGGCAGTGTATCTGACTTTGAATCATATTATGTACCCACTGTGCCTTCCTATAATATACAGAAGAGGGTGAATTTTTTTAATAGGATTCAACTTTGTGATTAAAAATATTCCTTTCCTAGAGGATTCTTTAATCAACATGTCACTAGATAGGCAGTGTTCTTGTAATCTGGAATGTTCAAGATGTGGACTAATAAATGTTGGACAAAGATTTAATTATGAAAAACATTTACGCTTCCTGACTTCCATAAAGCTATTCTTGTGATAGAATTATGGGGCTATAGTCTGAAGAGCCCATTTGCTTCCAGGTGATACAATCCCACACTAATAGCTGTTTTGAATATATTTTCATATATTAACACCATAGATTAATTTTCTTTTTAATAAATGAAAGCTTTAGATTGATTCTAGTTCTCCTTGAACTCACAAACCCTACTTTTAGTTAAGGGGCTAAGGGCCTATGTCCACAGTTGACAAATTATTTTCTCCTTTCCTTCCCCTTATCTTATAACTTGAATTTTTTTAGTTTCCTTATATTCTTTCCTCCTTTTTCCCCATTCATCTCTTCCATTTAGACTCCCCTCTTGCTTTTTTCCTTTTGTCTTTTCCATTCTGTATTTCCTTCTACTTCATTGACAATTAAATATTAGGAATTTCTGAATATTCGATGGAAAGTAGTATTTCAGTTTTATCTTCTAATAAATCACATTTCCATAAAAAATTCAATACATCAATAGTTCAGTCCTTCAAGGGCCTGTGATTTCAGTGGAGTGGGTATTCCTTCCATCTCCATGGACTGCAGCTCTCTCATAACTTTAGAAAATGGACTTTGTCAGTGGCTGTTGACCAAGAAGTTTGTTACTAGCAGGCTACTTGGTAATGAGACTCTCCTTTTCATGAACTGTTGGTGCAGTGGATAGAGTACTGGCCGTGGAGTCAGGAAGCCTAACTTCAAATACAACTTCATATACCTAATATCTGTGTAACTCTAGGCAAGGTACCTAACCTCTGCTTGCCTCAGTTTCCTTATCTGTAAAATGAAGATGGTAATAATAGCACCTAACTCCCTGGGTTGTTGTCATGATAAAAATGAAATATCTTTAAAGTACTTTGAAGTTCTTAAAGTGCCATGTAAATGCTTGCTTTTAATAGTACATAGTAGATTTACAGTTTTGTATGAAATCATCTTTTTTGTATTTTGTTATGGAAATACTTATTTTATTCCATAAATTAAACATAAAACTTAAAAAAGAAATAAATTTTTGCTAACCTGATTAACTAGAAAGAGATGGAGGATGCAGACTTGTGCATGGTTCCAGAGAACAAATCCATCATAGTAAGAAATTATTATGTCATTTTTTTCTTTTCAGACTGTGCAAGAACTCAGTGTAATTGGAAATTTCCTGTATAGTTTGAGACTGAGAGGATCAGGACTTGGTATATATGACCCAAGTAAGCCCTTACCTAACTCTCTGAAATTTGCCATCCCAGGCAATTGGCTACAGGATCCATAGGTTGCTATCTTTTTTGATTCCTCAATAATGTGGAAAAATTAGTGACCACTGAATGTCAGAATCTGTTCAGATTTGGAAGAGTGATGTCATCGCTTAGATTTCCAGCATTTTAGTTCTTCAAACAAATTTAAGAAAATTATATACCAAAGGCAAGGAAGGCAGTGGATATAGCAAAAAGAAGAATAGATTTGGAGACATTCAATACGGGTACGAGTCTCAGCTTTGCTGCCTGCTAGTTATATGACTTAGACAAATAATTTGATCTCTGTGAGCATGAGTTTCTTCATTTGTAAAATGAAATTAATTAATACTTCACATCATTTTCCTTATTAAATTGCTGTAAAGAGAAGATTTTGTTAACTTTAAAGGGCTCTACAACACTGAGCTGCTGCTGCTATTTATCCACAACACCTTGAAAAGTAGCAAAGGAATTATTTCGGCTCAGTCCATATTCATTGCCTATTTACTAGGCAAGATAACTGGGATTTTAGTGGTGAGCTGTTTTTTGTTTGTTGATGTGAGATTTCTTCAATGAAGAGATAGGTTCCTCCTGAAGAAATTCCCTTCACCAGTACAGATCACCTTCTCTTTTATAACTTATAGTCACTGTGAATTGCCTGGGGCACTGAGATGTTAAATGACTTTGCCCAATACCATACATACTCTATGTATTCAAGACAGGACTTAAGTTCTCAGCTTTTTCTTATTCTAGGGCCAAACTTGAATCCACTTCACCATGTTGCCCTTCATAAGGATATGTACAGATAAATATCTAGATATTTATAAATTTAGATATCAAGATAAATATAAACATCTATATTTATATTTATAGATATCAAGATAAATATAAACATCTATATTTATAAATGAATCAATCAACAGATAGGTAGGTAGATAGGTAGATAGAAAGAGAGAGAGAGAGAGAGAGAAAGAAAGAAAGAAAAGGAAGGAAGGAAGGAAGGAAGGAAGGAAGGTAGGAAGGTAGGAAGGTAGGTCGGTCCATGCCTTCAAAGAGCTTATCTTCTATGCAGGGAAATAATATAATGTAGGAATTGATGGTTGCAAAGGAGTGGTCTAAATACAATGCTCTAAGAATAAAGAGAATTCTTTCCACTGGAGATAGGGAAGGAGACATGGGGGAGAAAATCTCTCATTTAAATGTAAAAGGAAGATGAATATTATGGGACATAAAGATAAAGAAGAAGTGAATTAATTTCAGGCATGGGTTCAGTACAGAAGCATCAAGAACCAGCATTAGAATATTTCTGAGGTCGTTTCTTAAGTAAACATTTGTACATATGGCTTTTTGATTATATATGTTGGTCAGGGAAAGCAATGGGGACTGATTTTGAGCAAATAGCTACAAATGTTTAAGAAGGAAAAAAAAGCAAATACATTGAAAAAAATATATATTCAACATGTAATACCTGTGGACTTCATCTTTTTTAAAATTTTTTAATTTTTTTTAATTTTATTTTTTTATTAAAGCTTTTTATTTGCATAACATATGTATGGGTAGTTCCTCAGCATTGACCTTTATAAAGCTTTCTATTACAAATTTTCCCCCCAGTCCCCTCCCCTCCCCTAGATGGCAGGAAGTCCACTACATGTTACTAATGCTGAAATGCTTGACAAGTTGTTGCGCAAGAAAAATCCTATCTACAAGAAAAAAAATCAGAGAAAGGAAACACACTGCAAGCAAACATCAATAAAGAGCATGAAAATCTTATGTTGTAGTACACATTTCACATCCCTCTCTCTGGGTGTATATGGCTTTCTTCACTGAACAATTGGAAGTGGTTTGAGACAATTCTTTGTTGCAGAGAGCCATGTCCATCAGAATTGATCATCATATAGTCTTGTTGCTGTGTATAATGATCTCCTGGTTCTGCTCATTTCACTCAGCATCAGTTCATGCAAGTCTCTCCAGGCCTCTCTGAAATCGTCCTGCTGGTCATTTCTTACAGAATAATAATATTCCATAACATTCATATACCATAATTTATTCAGCCACTCTCCAATTGATGGGCATCCCTTCAGTTTCCAGTTTCTAGCCACTACAAAAAAGGGCTGCCACAAACATTCTTGCACATGTGGGGCCTTTTCCCTCCTCTAAGATCTCTTTGGGATATAGGCCCAATAGAAACACTGCTGGGTCAAAGGGTATGCACAGTTTGATAACTTTTTGAGCATAGCTCCAAATTGCTCTCCAGAATGGTTGGATCCGTTCACAGTTCCACCAACAGTGTATTAGATGGACCCTTCATCTTAACTAAAGTGTGGTTAGAGGTGTCTTCTCCTATTCTAATTCAGCGTGATCTATATAATTGTGTTACATTAACTTTTGATTCTTTGATTTGTGGTGATTCTTCCCATTTATACTGTTGTAGTTATTGTGAATATTTTGTGACCTATTTTCATAAGGATTGTATTTTTGCTCCATAATGTTTCTGATTCTGTACCTTAAAAAATACAATCTGAATTAAATCTTTGATTTTTTAGCATAAATTTCCTTTAACAATTAAATCATTAAAATCTTCAGATATAAACTAAGGTACTTTACTTTGTTTCTGATTTGAGAAAGATGCTCTTCATTCATCACGCATTAAACATTTCTTAAATGTTATCTTTTGTTCTCTGGAGGTTACAAAAACAAAAATGTGATAGGTCTTGTCCTCAGGGTCTTGCCCTTAACTTTGATCTGAGCCATTTATATTCTAAGCATCAAAACTTGAAAGTTATCATATCAGAGTCATAAGGATTATTTACCTTGAATGCTGATTAAGTTGTTTGGGATTTTTTTGTTTGGTTGAGGTTTGTTTTTTGTTTTTTGTTTTGCTTTTTAAAAAGTCTTTCAAGAACTCAAAAACTATCAAAATTTCCCAGGTATAGTCAGTTTTTCCAAAGCTAGTTATTAGAGAATAATATTGATTTATAAGTGCTCAGCTCTAAGTAGAAGAAAACAAAAAAGAAAGAGAAAGAAACAAAGAAATGAAAAAAGAATGTTTACATTTTGTTATAGAAGATCAGGATCAGAAAGATTATCTAATGTAATCCCTGCCCCTTTTTTTCCCCATAGATGAAGAAAAAGTAGCCTACAGAGAGGAAATAGGTTGCCAAGGTCGCCTAGTGAGTTAGTGTCAGAGGCAGGAAATTCATGAGGTCACAGGTCTTCCTGGTAAACTTTTCCTTTTAACAAATTAGGTATTAATCTATTGTTTCTTACTCTGCCACTGAGACTGTTTCCTAGCCAGGCCCAGGTGTCAGTGTACTCCCTGCCCTCTTTTCTACATCCTGCTTCCTGTCCACTTATTCCAGCCCACAAGAGTTTTTTCTTTGATCGTTTTCAATATCTGTCAGTTTTTTTAAGAAACAGTGAACCAAGTGTGACTGACACCCAGTAGTCATTTTGATCCTGCCTGCTCCATAAGTTCTAGATTTCACTAACAATGATGCAAGAAATGATTCTTTCTCTTATATTAATAGCCATTTATTGTTGAGGAGTTTCGGGATTTTTCTTTTACTTTCTATTTCCTCATTCTCTAACTCACTCCTCAGTCTTGTTCCCAGCTGGGAAGTTTAAATCTGATCAAAAAGTAAAGAAATTCTAGTTTAAGTGAACTGATGGATTCTAGCCCATTGTGTTTTTAGGCCGACATAGATTAAGTAGATTCCCCTTTTTTGTCTTGATTGCCCTAGACAGGTGGTAGTCTGGCATAGATAAGTCTCTTTGTCCAAGACTGAGTGATTAGAGTCATATTCCCCCATACCCTCATTAGAATAAGCCCACCTCTCATTATAATGTTCATTCTCTAATTACCTGTCAACCAGTCTATGTATCCACCCTCAGGAACATCCACTCTTCCTAGGACAAATAAGTGTTGAGTGAATTCTGTAAGGGTTCTTTGGTTTAGGAAAAACAACCCAATGACTCTTTTCTTAATTATCTGTTTGCTATAATTAATAAAATTATTAATTACCTAGAAACTGTGTCTCTCAAACTTTTTATATATCACATTGAAATCTGCCAGCAAGAATTTGAGTTCCCGGTATTGGAGCTCTCCCAAAATGTTAAATTGGCCTCCATAGCCTATTGGTAGCCCAAGAAGAAACATGTATAGATTATATATGAAAGCTGATGTTATTGATAAAGTAGTCATAGCACTTACAATAAATAATCCTATAAAACTGGATTATAATAAAAAAAACTTCATATGTTTAATACTTTAAAGTTTGCTAGATCCTTAATATATGTTATCTTATTACTCCCTTGAGAGACAGATGCTATGGGTATTATTATCCCTAGGTTATAAATGTGGAAAATGAGGGAAAGAAAGGTTAAATGACAAGCTCACAAAGGTAGTAAATGTCAAGGAAGGATTATGAAGTGTGTTAAGTTGAGGGTCTGGTTTCTTGGAGATGATCTGGGGCTCTTCTGTTTGCATCCTCATAAATAACAAGATCAAGAAAGACAGGGTGTTTTCCTGGAAAAACTTTGGTCTTTTGAAATCTCTGCCTCCTATAACCAAGAAAGCACTAGTCAATTGACCCTAACAATAAGCCTGCTTTTTCCGACTTGAATTTGGCAAGTAGCAAAACCAAGTTGCAGTTTGTGCTGTTTATTTTAGATGTTTTATTTATTACTACAACTCTGATTGATTCATAGATAACACTGCATTTTACTAAGGCTATTCAGATCAAGGTTTCAAGTTTTTTAAATTAAAGAATATTAATCATCATATATGACTAAGGATGAGTAGTTTTAGTAACATGTTGGGATATAAGCTATATTTAGCAGCACTGTCAACTAGAAAACTTTTTTTTGGTTGTTGAGTTATTTGCTGGAATCCAAGTATTTACTCATAGTAAAATAACTGAACTCAAATATTGAACCCAAATCTCAGAGAATCCTAAGGTCACTTCTATCTCTAAAGCATATGATGCCATGACTTAATCCAAAATCCATGACTGAACACAGTATGTTAGGGAAGATTCCAACAAAAAAACTGCAACTAATAAATCAACCAGTCATCATTGGTTCCACTTAATAAACCACACAGTCCATAATACAGACTGGTTGAGGCATTAAGACTATTAAGCTTTCAGGGAGGATAATTTTTAAGTTATATCCAAACTTTGACTCAGCAGGGATGGTCTTTGTTCCTTGGTACTTAATTTATTTATTTTGCTGAAACTGTCTTTCCTTTTAAGATTTAAGATCCACAAATCTATAACTAACATATGGTACTTCTGCTGGTAGACCAATGGTTCTTGACCTTTTTTTAATCTCATGGATCCCTTTAGCAGCATAATGAAGCCTATGTATTCCTTCTCTCAATAATTTTTTTAAAAATTTATAATTGAAGGAAATACTAGATTTGTTAGAGATTAAGAAAAATAAGGATGTAAATTTTCTCACTCAAGTTCATGGATAACCCTTGCCTCTCCAAAGTTTCCACTTGAACCCCAAGTTAAGAACACATGCTCTAGACCATCAATTCTCTGGTATCATGGACCATGCAGATCCTTAGAAGCTAAACCTTAGGTAGATCTGCCAAAGGTAGGAATGCGATTTTATTTAATGATATTGAGAGTTCAAAGATCCTTGTTAAGTTCATAGATGTGAAAATTACTAGAATATGAAGTCTAAATAAGAAACATTGCTCAACCCAGAAGAATATTGTCATAAAGAGACTCACACCACAAATCTGTAGGAAGGGGGGGGTATTAAGAGATTAAATAGGACTGAAGCCTAAAGTTTTGAAAAGGAATAATAAGAATTATAGCTTACATTTATGTTGTATTTTAAACTTTACAGATGACTTAACATACATTGTCTCATTTGATTCTTACAATATTCTTGTGAAGTAGTTTTTCCATTTGAAAGATGAAGAAACAAGCCTTAGAGATTTAAATGACTTTTAAATGATTTAAATGACTTACTCATGATCACACAGTCACAGTGACATAGGCAGAATTCTACCCCTTGTGTTCCTGATTCCCAAGTCCAGCATGTTCTGCATCACCCATAAAACACTTAATGAATTTAGTTGAGTGGGTAAGCACTGGTCACTATGGTAGTTATAAGAGGAAAAGAACACAAATTAATATAGAGCTTAAAGGGCATATAATACAAAGTACTTTGCATGTACCAAGACTTTGTGAGGTAAACAAGGCTGCTAAACTTGGAGTCACAACTAAGTTAGGGCAGAGTTGGGTCTTGAACTCAGATCCTGAGCATCCAAATCCACGATTCTTTTCATTATTCTTCTGGTTTTGCAGGGAATATTAGGTGTTTGGTGTATGCATTAAGAACTTATTTTGTATTTCAAGAGAAGACAGTTTGAGGACCTATCTATGTTCTGAGCTTTTTAAGTTTGACAAGAAATCCTAGCAGGATGTAATTCTGGCAAGAATGCTCGATTTGGAAGAAGAGGAGTCTGCATTTGAATCTTGTTTCTCCTTATTTGTATAATCTCAAGTTAGTTATTCAACCTTTGGGGCTTCACTTTCTGATTTTATAAAATGGGGCAAAAAAAGTGAGACAGACTAATCTCCAATATCACTTCAGGCTCTAAATCTAAATCTATAACTCTAGAAATCAGTATAACCTCATTTAATATCATAAAATATTTGTTTTATTTAAATGAACTCTTAGAGATTAAAACTGCTCTAAGATTTTTGAGACTCTATGTGTTGTGTATGTTTGTTTTTAATTGAACTAAGATTCAAACCTAAACTCTCTGCTTTCACAGCCATTGTTTTTTATATACTTGGTTGAGGGACATATTCAGATCTCTGAAACCCTGAATTTCAAAGTTACAATGACTTGAAAATAAAATAGTTCATTTTTTTATATAAATAAGACATAAAAATCTAAGCAATAGAAGATAAAAAACAAGTGACCACTAAATATAAATATCACTAAATCACAAATATTATCTCATTTTATCTTTATAGCAACTCCAGCAGGTAGGTGCTTTGCAAAACACTATTTTACAGTTGAGGAAACTGAGGCAGACAGAAATTAAATGGCTTATATGTAAGGTTCACACAGCTAGAAAAGTGTCTGAGGTCTTATTTGAATTCGGGTCTTCCTAACTCCAGGCATGGCATTCTCTCTATTGCAACCATAGCTTTACTTCTCTAGATAGTGTTCCTAGCTCCCTGGAATAATTTTGAGCAAACTTGCTCCTTTATGACACATACACAAGTATATAATCAATTGGGATGGGATGCTAACAAAGGAGAAGTCCAGACAAAGTAGTTGGTGAAAATTGAAGCTAAGAGATAAAACTTGTGTCTCTTCTCATATCAAATCTTTTATCAGTGTTCTATGTTTCCTCTTTTCCTGGGTGCCCTATAGAAGAGATGAAGCAATAGGAAAGGTGAGACAAAATTAAGGCCTGAAATAAATACGCTGTTCTTTTTCTTAATGCCCACAGGTAGGCCCCAGTTCTAATTTTAAGAAAGTAATTGTACTTTTGCTTGGTCATGTATTAGAACTCCAACTCTTTTTAATTAAGGAAACAGTTTTAAAATCAAATAAGTAATGATAGTGGTCATTAACTAAAAGGCATAGGTCTTTTTTTCACCATTAAGTTATAAAGTTTTCATTTCAAAAATGTTATGTTTTCTCCCCAAAAACAATTCTTTTAAGAGCACTTTGATTTGGAGCAGCTAAATGATGAAGTGGATAGAGCGCCAGTCCTGATTTCAGGAGGACTTGAGTTCAAATGTGGCCTTAGACTTCTATAATGCTTCTTAATTGTGTGACTCCAGTCAAGTAACTTAATCCCAATTTCTTTAGCAAAAAAAAAAAATACTTTTAATCCTACCTTCCCATCTTAGTATTATTGACTAGGACATTGTTCAAATCCCTAAAGAATCTCTTTTTTCCAACTCTTATGAGAGAAATAGCACTAGAGTAACATGATTTTGTTTAAAAAAAAAACCCTCAAAATGGACCAGTTCTATTATCTTTTTCATTTAATAAACTGTCATGAAGGGCTATCTCTCACAGTGCTGATTTGATAGAACTGCTACCCTATCTTTAATTTTGTCTCCAGCTGGGTAAGTGGTTGCTAAGGCTTAATTAGACATTGGGGCCTCAGCTCAGTGGAACACAAACCCTGCTGCTCAGCTACCCTCAGACCTCTGTTATTCTTTGTTGAACAAATCCTACAAAAGGCAAGGAAGACCTAGCACTTCAGTTGACTTTTTTCTCAGGCTTTGACTTTGGATTTACCAGTTCTTGTCATTTGAGCACTTCACACTTTAGGACAGAAATGGTCTGAAGGTTATCATACTCTTTACAGAATCATAAGCTCTGTGTGAGAAAATGTCATTGGTAATGTTTATCCAGCACATACAACCTGATCTCAGAATTGTCTCATATTTTTTTTGGACTTGAGCCAAAATAAAACCATCAACAAGAAACAGATCTCTAGGTTTGGGGTGGGAGAATTTTTGATGGAAAATATTAAGCTCCTATTTATTTCTGCTATAGGACCATTGTCTGACCCAACCTAAAATTGGCTAATGCTTCAACCTAGTGACTAAATCTTCACACTTATATCCTTTACAGCTCTGTTGCCAAATTCAAGACAAGCCTTTTTGCCTTTAATCCAATAATAATAATAATCTTGATAATAATAGCTAATATTTGTATAGCATCTTAAGCTTTCCAAAGCACTCTATATAAATCATCTCATTCTGTCTTCACAATACCTGAAGTTAGGTACTATTATTATCTCCATTTTACAAATGAGAAAACTGAGACAAAACATTTGTCCAGAGTCACACAGCTAATATCTATTGTGGAATTCCAATTTAGAAGCTTTATCCAAATATTTGAGCAGGAATGGAGAAAACAGATTATGAGAGTAACAGGTTTGGGGCATGAGTTGGTGTAGTAGGGATTCAGCAGTAGATCATAGTTGAACTGGTCAACGATCAGGTAAAGATTGTGAAGGAAAAAGAATGGGTTTAAGAGAGGAAAAACAGAATTAGATGTGTCTCATTCATTACTCCCCAAGTTTTTTAGCTTGGAAAGCAAAATGCTCCATATTCAAGATTAGCCAGTCTTAGAGAACATTCAGGGACCAAGTCTTCAAGGAAGAACTACTTTTCCAGCTGAGCAAGAAAGAGCAACAAAACTAGGATTGTAGTTCACTCCTCCTGTTTGCATTCTGTGCTTAACAAAAACTTCACTCTTGAATAGCCACAGGATTGATTGATAGCAAAATTTTTGAAGCCTTATATTTTCAGCCCCTCAAAATTGCATTATACTTTGGTCCAGAAGGGTAATTAAAAAGAGAAATCTTCTTTTAATGTATAGACTATTATTATAAATGGAACTACTGATGTCTAAAATAAAAATCTATTTTCTGTTTTTATGTGGATTGGTCTTTTCTAGAACTAGTGACCAGTAAATTTGAAGTCAATACTGAGAAAGTAACTACCTCACTACATCAAGGCTGTAATATGAAATGAAGGAATAGCCTTAAGTGTTGCCCATCACACTATATATATTTTCCTGAGAATCAGTGCATCATAATGGATAGGGAGCTGACTGGGAAGATCTGAAATACATATTGGACATGTTACACAGAGCAAGTCATGTAGCATCTTAGTGTCAGGTGAAGAGTCTGAAATATTTCTGAAAAGAAACTGCTCCAGTCTTACAATTAAATAAATGTAGTAGTATGGTATTTATTATGTTATATAATATATATAATATTATATTATATATTATAAATAAATAGTATTTATTTAGTATTCAGAATTATAATGGATAAGCCAAGAACTTTCTAGAATTTATGCAAAAATTCCTAGATAACTCTCTTAAGAATAAGTAAATGTTAACCTGTATTAATCAACAGGATTCTTCCCTGGGAGTTACCTATACCAGCTCAAGTCCAAAGCAAATATACCAATAAACATTCATTTAATACTTACTCTCTTTTGGACACTGTGCTGAGCACTAGGGAGATGAGGAAAAAACAAGAATCATCTCCACCCTCAAGGGGTTTACATTCTAATGGAAAAATATAGCTCTATTTCTCCATATTCATCATTTGTCTTAAATTAAGCTCCAGATGCTGCATAAATCTTTGGCCTTTGGTTTTTGTAGAATGTAAAATGTTATAAATTTTCCAGATCATGTGGATCACATTATTATTTTACAGATGAAGAAATGGAGGACTCAGAAAAATAAAATGACTTGCCAAAGACTCTATAACTAGTTGGAGACATTCAAAATGCTATTGTCATTTCCCATTTTCTACTTTCTTCATATTTTAAAATTAAACATATAAATTTAAATTCACTTAAAATGATGATATATAATTTCTTAAGAAGGAGAAAAAAGTAGAGGAGCAATATGAGACCAAAAACAAATTCTTGATGTTTTTTAAAAGTAATTCTTCCATTATTTCTTAATACAAATCATAGTTTATAATATAATACACAAATGTATACAGTATCACTGTAAACTTCTTGAACTTAGAGAATAGTAGTGAGAGAATGATTCTTAGAGATTTTCTTGACAAGTGAGCCACCCTCTGATTTGATAGATGAGTCAGAGGAAGCTTAGAAGTTCAGTGACCTACTCGAGATCACAACCTGAATTCACAGAAAAACCTAAGGCTTTGGTAAGTGTCAAATTGGAAGGTTGGTAGGGGACTCCAAAAACCCAGTGTTTAATTCAAACTGAATTATGTATTTAAGTAAAGATTGTGGAAAGTATATTTGACACATCCAAATCTGAGGTGAATTCAGATTCACCTCACTTTTACCATCTGCAAATACTTCTTTAGACTTCATTAGATGTTAGCTGTTAATCTAGAAATATTTTCAAGTCCGTAGTACAATGTGAAACTAATATAGCATGTATGGTATACATATAATACTTCTTACAAAAGACTTGACAATCTAAAATCTATGAGATTTTGTGTCACTAATCTGTTGTCTATATGAAATAAATCATAATCATAATTATGATCCCACTTAATCCAGACAAGAGCTATTTATTGATAGTCTGTGTCCTTATTGGGATGTGTTTTTTTAACATATTTTATTTTTATCAATTAAGCAGAATTTGTTTTCTCTCCTCCCACCTTCCTCCTACCCCTGCAATTGAAGGGAAAAAAAAAAACCCTTGTAACACATATGCATAATGAAGCAAATCCAATTCTCACCTTGTCAGAATCCAAAAGCATGTTTCTCATTCTGCATTTTGAGTTCAAAATCTCCTTATTAGGAGTTTTGAGAGAGGAAAAATTAATGATACTGCTTCTTTTCTCAAATCTGGATAAACTTGTGCTGATAAAATTGTTCCAGTAACAAGCCTCCCAAGATTGAGCTCTCTATTTGTAAAGTGAGCCTTAATGATTTGCATAAATCTTAATTACAGTGAAATATTCAGTGATGTGTACTGTAAGATAATTAGATGCAAGGCCACTAGAGCTCACCTTTGAAAGCTATAGGACATGGCATGAGCCATCTGCCCAGTATAAATAGCCCAGGATTGGAGAGAGATGACTGAAATGAAAATATATAAAGATGCTCAAAATGGGTCCTGTAGTGAAGAGTTGCCCCAATCAAATAAAAGCTTCTTGAGAGAAGAGACTATTGAGTATTTGTCTTTTGTTTCCATTTCTCCAGTCTCTCCCTTACTGCAATCCATACTCTACTCAGCTGTCAAAGAAATTTTCCTAACGCATTACTCTGACCATGTCATCCTACTGTTCAGAAGTTCTGGTGGCTCCCAAGTACCTCCAAAATCCAATATAAAACCATCTGTTTATCACGTAAAGCTTTCTGTTCCTGTTTTTCCAGTCTATTTTGCTTTCCCTCACATAGAAGAGACTATATCTCTAAATCTCTACTCTGTGCCTTTTCCCTTACTAGCCCCCATGCCTGCAATTCTCCCCTTCCTCACTTCTGCTAAGTAGCCTCCTTGGTTTCCTTTAAGACAAGCTCAAATCTCACCTTCTATAAAAACTTTTTACTGTTCTACTCTGCCCTCCCTCCACCCTGGACTTCATCACCCCTCCCCAAATCTACTTCGCTTTGCCTCTGAAATGAACTTCCATCTACTCTATATAGTACCTAGTTATTCGCATGCTATCTTGCCCAACAGGATATGTTTCTTTAAAGGCAAGAACTGTTTTTGTCTTTCTTTGTAGCTTAGTTTTTAAATAACTAGCACATAGTAAGGAATTTATCAATGTTTGTTGGTTGATTAACTGACCTTTTATCTCCAATACTTTGCATAGTGTCTGGAATAGATTAGGCAATTAATAAAAATAGTTGAATAGATGAATGAGAGTAAGAGCCATTCTTATTCTTAACAGGGCTTGCAATTTCCTTCAGCTAGGGTTCTATGCAGTAATAAAGGGATACTTAGCTTGAAAAGTAGGACCCCTGAGTTCAATCATAGTGAGCTTTACCTGCCCTACTCATTTAATCAACCCAGCAGGGCCTTCCAAATGAAGACGTAGAGTTCCCATTTTATTCCTTCAGCCCCAACCAGTAGTTTGGCCACATGGCTAAATTCAACAGTTCAGAGCCCACCCAGCTGGATAATCTCTCTGTTCTTTAGGAAGGGAGGCGTGCATCCCAGTATGACAAATATAGCCATATGAGAACATGCTGCAAAATTCAACCGCAGACTTTGGAAACAGAATAATTCTGAAGTTTCCATACAGTATAAGATATTTGCCCATGCAATAGTCTTGCATTCCATATGCCTGGATGTTTTATTGTAACTCAGATTTGTGTATTTGTATACCATTTGTCGGTGACTGCTTTAGAATGACACAGATGTGCAAACAAATTCTATTTGCACATTAAGTTTTCTTTGTACATCAGAATTAAAACTCAGACTCACTGACTCCACAGTGAATGGGAACTATTTCTTTGTGACATAGATTTTATTAACCCTTTATGTACAGTTCCTGTATGAATGTATTAAGGGTGTTCCGGAGGGGCAAAAATGCTGTTTGGGGTTTGAATTAGTTTACTCTGAGTGTTTGCCAAAATGAATGGATTTTTCCCCTGAGTTTTGATTCAGACCTGTGTTTTCTTCAATATAGAAAATTCTTTAAGTATAGAGACCACTTCTATTAATGTAAATCAGAAGCATTTGCAATTTACAACATTAGAGATTTACCTGCATTACCAAGAGGTAAAGTGGCTTGCCCAGGATCACACAGTGACAGAGAGAGGACTTAACCCTAGGTCTTTCTCACTCCAATGCTGGCCCTTCTAGCTACTGTTCCATTCTGTCTCTCAGAATGGATTTTAGATAAAATTTTCCCATTTAATAATATTGTAATTTTTCCAATTATATGTAAAGATAGTTTTCTATATTCCTTTTTATAAGATTTGAGGTTCCAAATTTTTCTTCCTTCCTCCCCTTTCCTAAGACAGCTGGCAGTCTTTATAGGTCAGACATGCACAATCATATTAAATATATTTCCACATTATTCATGTTGTGAAAGAAGAATTAGAATAAAAAGGATAAACCATGAAAAAGAAAAAAAACAAAAATGAAAATAGCATACTTCAATCTGCATTCACACTCCATAGTTCTTTCTGGGGATGTGAATAGCATTTCCCACCGTGAGTCTTTTGGAATTGTCTTTGATCATTGTATTACTGAGCAAAGTTCAATTAATCATAGTTGATCATTATACAATGTTGCTCTTATGTCTGGTTCTGCTTATTTCATTCAGCATCAGTTCATGAAAGTCTTTCCAGGCTTTTTTGAAAGCATACTGCTCAGCATTTCTTACAGCACAATAGTTTCCTATTATGTTCATATACTACAATTTGTTCAGCCTTTCTCCAGTTGATGGGCATCCTTTCAATGTTCATTTTTTGCCACAATAAAAATTGCTGCTATAAATATTTCTGTACATGTGAATGTTTCCCTTTTTATGATTTCTTTGGGATACAGACGTACTTATGGTACTACTGGATCTAAGGGGATGTACAGTTTTATAATCCTGTGGGCATAGTTCCAAATTGCTGTCCAGAATGACTGGATCATTTCATAGCTCTGCCACCAAACACATTAATGTTCCACTTTTCCTACATCTTCTGATACATTTCTAAAAGAGACTAAATCTGTTTATTTCTCTTTATTCTTCTCCAGAAATGAAAAAACAATTACAGCAAAGGATGGTGATGACATCTTTATTAATGGCCAGCTCCAAAAACCCCTAGCAGAATTTGATGAAGATCTAGAAGGTAACTCTACTTCCAAACCCTAATTTTAATAGTATTATGTAGCTATAAATTCCTATGGTTTACATATGCATATGTATGCATACAAAAAAGCATGTTTAAATTATGTTTAGATTTATCTGTACATGTATAGAGTATATTTATATATAGGTATGTGTGTTTGTGGATATATATACAGGTATATGAAATATATACATATTATGCATGTACATATACATATATACATGTATTAGTATATATTCACATATCTGTGTGTGTTTGAGTAGACATATACATGTGTATATAAAATGTGTATATGAAATATAAAATATATATGCATTGCATGTATGTACATATACATACATATCTATATAGTTTTTAGAGATACACACAGAAAATCATATACATATATGTATATGTATATATATATATATATATATATATATATATATATATATATATATACATACATATAGTCCAGACTTGTGACTTCATCGCTGAAGGGAGCTCTCTCAAGGAGGCTATTTCTCCAGTCAATTGGAGAATTTACTCTTCTCTAAATTATAGTCTTAGAGAGTACTTAGACCAGAGCATTTGAGTCACTTGATGAGGATCAGAGAGTCATGACTTGAAACCACATCTTCTGACTCTAAGGTCAGCTCTCTATCCACTACACTATGGCATCTTTCTTACAAATATTTAAATAAATGTGTGAATAACATATGTCTATTATTCTTTATAGCTTCCCAATATATTTGAGAGAGACCAAGAGATTTGAAAATAAAATACTCTATGTGTGTATTTGTTGATTTCCTATTGTTCGGGTTAATAACTCAATATATATTCCTTAAAATATTTTTTTCATAATGTGACTATGTTAAATTAGCTATCTCTTCCATTGGTTAAGAATCATCATGTGTAAGAATAAAACCAAAGTCCGGTTTTCTTGATTTCCAAGGTAAGATTTATGAATCTTTCTGATGACTAACATACAACTTCAGAAAAATAAAATCTATATGGTTTGTATGGTAGAGTATTTGTTTTTTAAAAACATAGACAAGTGAAAATATTATATTGAATGTTAGCAACATGGACATTAGAGATGCAATTTCCCTCAGTTCTTCTATAGATGAAGCCATCAGAGTTGTAAACCTGGCTTCTAAGAGTAATGGAAGTGGGAAGGTATATTCTCCTATCATAAGGGGAAACTTCAGAGAGGGAAAATTAATTCAATTCAGTGAACAAGGAAAACAGCTTTGAAACAAAATAATCATTGAAATGTGTAGAAAAGAATAAGAAGACACTGAGAAATCTGCAAAATAAAGTCAGCAGGGAGTTTTGATGATTTATATTGAGAATTACTGAACTTCACAGCACTGTAAATATAACTTCTACTTGTTCATCAGTCAGTAAAATTCACAGAGCAGCTAATGTATACAAAACATCATATGAGATGATGTTGAAAGGTAGAAAATACAGCCTATATCTACATTCATGGCAATTTGACAGCTGCAGGACTGTTCCAACCATAACTTTAAGTCAGACCAAAAAGCCATGGTCAGCAGCAACTTTGTCTTGGAGTCTTTGCTAATCACAAGCCATGTAGAGTGATCATGACTGATTGATTTAACTGGAAAGTACAATTGGGAACAGTTATGAAATCATTTTGCTGTATTGTGTGTGGATATAACCAGTGAGTGCCAAGTATTTTCACATTCCAACTGGATAACAAAGTACATACATATCACATAACATATAAATAAGTACAAAGTAATGTGGTATAAACTGGAATTCTCAGCATCTCCCAAATACACATCTCTGTGTTAAGGGCCTCTGATTTCATGAATATGGGAATTACCTCCATCAACAGCACAGCCCATAGCCCATAGATAACTTAGAGTGTCTTAAAACTGTTGATTGCAATTTTGAGATTCAATGAGGCTATATGACTTAGGATCACAGGATCACTGATGTAGAAAGGACTTCAGAAACCATTTTATTCAATAACTATATTTTATAGATAAGGAAACTGAGGTCCAGTGAGATTGAGTGCCTTCTTATGTAGTCAAAGAGCTAGTAAATAAACTGAGGTGAGACTTGGACCTACGTCTTCCTGACATCAAATCTAGCACTATTTACTAACTGCATTGTCTCTGCCCATCCACAGACTAGCTTTCTTCTACTTCCATGTTTATTCATGCCATCCTCATGAGTTAGGTTTAGAATGCCTTCCCTCGTTGGCCCCAACTCTCTCTTTTGGAAACTTACTCATCTTTCAAGGTGGAATTCACCTGCTGTCTCTTTTATAAGTATTGCTTCATCTCCCTTCCTCTTGTCCAGATCTCATTGACAAGTGAAATACCATGGTACTTTAAATATCCTTTATTTTTTAATTGTACTTTTTTGGTTGTAGTTAATTGTGTACATCTTCCTTTACTGACACTCCACTCCCTGAGATCCTTGATAGCAGCCTTTTGTCTGACTTATCTTTTTTTATTCCTGCCAGCAGCCAGCATAGTAGATTGCATACGTAACATAAACTCAAGAAATGTTTGCTAAATGATTAAATGAGCAAAATTCAATACTGAGTAATATGGGGAGTAATCAGGAAAGTACTCATAGAAAAATGTCATTTTAGTGGGATTTTGCAAAAGACAAGGCATGAAGTAGGATAAAAAGATTAGAGGGATATTTGATAGATTTTGGCATCATTAATGAATAAACATTAGTATGCCTGGAGCTGGTTAAGTTCTCAAGGACCCTCTAGTTCAACCTTTATCCAAATAGGGATGCCTTATACAACATCCAGTTTTGCTTAAAGATCTCTAATGAGGGAGAACCATTATTTCCCAGTATCAGGAAATTGCCATTTTTTTGTACTAAACTAATACTATAGAACTAAAATTAATACTATAAAATGAATTTCTGTTATTTGCTTCTTCTTTTTAAAAGAAAGATAGATGTAAATTCCATTTAAATAAATGAACACTTATTAAGTATCTAGTGTACACAATATTCTGCTGGGAATATAAAGACAATATCCATCAAATGTTCATTGAATACCTACTATATCCTGGGTCTGTGCTCAAAACTAAATAATCCTTACTCAAAAGGAGTTGGTATTATGAGGGGAGATAGTGAGTATATAAATGTTTGTACATAATAACTCTCAGGAGAACAAATACAAAGTAGCTAACTGTGCCCTCTAGGAGCTTTTAATAGGGAAAGTGGGGTGAGGGTCAGGAAGTGCAATATGTAAAACCTGTGTTTATATTTTACTGTTCTGTGGAACTAAGGAACTTATTCTAAGAATAAATTGAGAGTAAGAGAGAATCTTATTCTAAGAATTTAGATTCTCTCAAGCAAAGCTCAAACTGAGTTGCAAAAATGGAAATCAAAGGCAGTACAAGTGAGAGGGCAAATAACAAGACTAAACCATGTTTTATTGAAATACCTTCAATAATTTTTCTTGTATAGCAATATAACTATATAAATACATATATTAGATATATATACATATATATATATTATATTTAACATATATTTTAACATTTTTAACATGTATTGTATTACTTGCCATTTAGGGGAAGGAGTGGGGGGGAAGGTGGGGAAAATTTAAACACAAAGTTTTGCAAGGGTTAATGTTGAAAAATTACCCATGCATATATTTTGTAAATAAAAAGATTTAATTAAAAAAAGAAATAACTTCAATAAGCTACTTTAGACTGTGTCTCTGGCCAGTTACATAGTCGATGGACTTACTTGATACATAATTTGTTTTCACATGTGAAAATTCTAAGTCAGTCTTGCCACAATCTCAGTGTTTTAAAGCCTTCTTCATAATTTAGGGCTTTGAAAAAGGTTTATAATGATTTTGTTCCTTTATACTCAAGCTGTCACCCTATATTTCATTAAGGCATGATAGTTGGGACAAGCATTTTCGGTGTCTTGTTTTGCTTTACTTCAGATATCATATGAGGAACAAGGAGGTAAAAACCTAAACTGAACTTTGAATGTTGATGCTCTAAAGCTGTTTAAACAAAGAGTTCAGATTTAGAAAACTATTTTTTAACTGTAAAAACAATGGCAGAATGTTGTTTTAACTAAGCACCTCACCTGGAAACATCATAAACTGCCAACAGTTCTCCCATCACATTATGTAAGATGAGAATCTGGCCCAGGATATATGTAGATTGTAAACTGGAATGACTTGTAAATGTATGTAAATATCTTATACAAATGTTACCAAAGGGAACCAAGCTCATGGTTGTGACTACACTGAAGAATTGGCATAGGAACTATATTACTGGGGCCAATTTGAGAAAATGTTCCTTTCTATGTTTTTTTTTTTTTCAGAAATGGAAGACAGTTATGAAACAGATACCACTTCTTTAACAGACTCCACAAATGATGGGCCCAGTTCCCATGGACAAGAGGTTATAGTCCCTAAAGATAATGCTTACACAATTCCAGTGACATTTATAGGAGAAGTTTTAGATGATCCTGTTGATCTGGGAACTTTCATCAATAAAAACAATAATGCAGGTTCTTTTGATATGGAGCATATGACTAATAAAACAACCTACATAACTGAGAAGCCCTCATATGATGAGTCCTACAAGTCAAAAGCCAGCAATCCGCATGTGAAAAAGAGGGAGAACGTGTTTGAATCTTACGTTTCCTCATGTGAGATGAAAAAAGAAAAAGATTTGATACCATCCAGCAGTTGCAAAAATACTTGTCCAAATGAACTAAAGCCCAGTGTGGCTTCTTCTACCCCTAAACCTCAAATGGGTGACCTGTGTTTGAAAGAAAAAAACAATCAGGGCTATGAGTCAAATGGCATTCAAAGGTCCCACATGTCAAAGAAAATTATTTCAGAACTGATGATGGAAAAGCAAACCAGTGATAAAAATGATCTCATAGTGCCATCATCATGGTATTGTCGAAGCCAAAACCCAGTAGGACCTAAAGCTGGCCTTACAACCTATAAAATTGTTCCTCCAAAATCAGAGATGAAATGTTATGATCGAGGAGTATCCCTCTCAATTGGTGCCATTAAGATAGATGAATTAGGCAACCTAGTTAGCCCACATGTTGATGGGAAGAAGTCTACCTTGATACCATCTACTGGTGAAGTGGAGACACTCCCCATTGGGAAAGTAAAGGAATTCTGGAGGTCAAACTCCATAGAGAGACATCCGGATGGACCTCTTGATTATGCTAAAAGAGCTGTGGCTACTCTGCCATTAAAACATCATCATAAAGAAACTAAACTCAAAGCAGAACCAGAAACCTCGGACCCAAAGCTAAAACCATCACAGAGAGTTGCCCACAAAGTGGGTGAAAACAATTCTGAACTGGAAAAAAGCAAGCCATCTGCATCAGTCCCCAGCACAACTCAGGCAAAAGCACCAGTTGCCACATCAGCTAACTCTGCTGGAGAAGTCTTCTCCTTTCTTAAACCTCAGAGAAGAACTTCAAGTCAATATGTTGCTTCTGCAATTGCAAAACGGATGGAAACTCCTCCAGTCAACACTATTTCCCTCAGCAAGAGTGAGAGAGAGCAGAGCAGATGGGAAGGCAGGAAGTTCAGACAGGATTTAGCACCCCCTCCTGAAAATGAGAATCTATTAAATAGTACTCATCCCCTATCAAAAGCATCTAAAAATGATCCCAAAAGGTCCTATTCTGATTGTTGGGTTGGCCATGGAAAGGAATCAATTAAATCAAATAAAACCCCTGGGGCTTCTTCAGAGATGGAAAATGGAGGAGCAAATATCAAGCATCCTGTTCAAGACAATTCTGCAGACAATTACAAGCAAAGAATTAATGAACCACCAATTAAATCTTCTCCCAATACTGATTATTCCGTAGAAGAAGCTTGTGGTTCCAATGGAAAACACAGCTACCAAAAGACCACTTCTGAATGTGACTCAAAATGCAAGGCAGAGAATATAAATTCTTTGGTCCCTGCAAAGTCACCAGGATTCCAAACCCCTAGTGGTCCTGCTTCGAGCACCACTAAATGGCTTTATGTCAACAATAGCAATCAGAATGATGCAGGTATAAACAGCCAGGGTGCTTTGAAAAAGGAAGATAGATCAGATGCCTTATCTGATCGTGATAATGAACTTGAGAGTCCCCTCCAAGCAACTGTATTTGGGCCCAAGAAGAAATTCAAACCTGTTGTCCAGAAACCAGCACCTAAAGACACTTCACTGCACAGTGCTTTGATGGAAGCCATTCAGACAGCAGGAGGAAAGGAAAAACTGAGAAAGGTAAAGGAAAGGCTTGGCTGTGGATGTGGGGTATTAGGAGCTCTCCAGGTCAGCATTAAATTTTGTGCCTGCTCCTACTATGGGATAAAGGGACTACTGTCCCTGTGATTTCAGTGATACAGAGAACTCCTCAATAGGGTAACTCCTAGTGCAGGTTGATATTTTCTTGGTATTTTCATGGCCTTAGAGAGTCTTATAGAGTACTGAAAGGTTGAGTGGTTTGTGGTCAAACACCCACTATGTATCAGAGACAAGAGATTGAACCCAGATTTTCTCAGCTCTTAAACCAGCTCTCTATCCATTCAACAAAGTTTGAATTATAACTAGACTAAGCTTAACTTTTCTGAGCCTGGAAAATTATTTTTCTTATAATTTAACCTGATCCACCAATAAATAGTTGACTAAAGACAAATTATTCCTAATACTAATAGCTAGCATCTATATAGCACTTTAAGGGTATTTACAAATATTACAAATATTATCTAATTTTATTCTCATAACCTTGGGAGGTTTTTTTCCCCTGAGGCAATTGGGGTTAAGTGACATGCCCAGGGTCCCACAGCCTGGAAAGTTAAGTGTCAGACTAGATTTGAACTCAACTCCTCCTGACTTCAGGGCTGGTGTTCTATCCACTGTGCCACCTAGCTACCTTGGGAGGGGAAACTGAGGCAAGCAGGAGTTAAGTGACTTTCCCAGAATCACACAGCTAGTAAGTATCTAAGACTAGTTTTTTAATTCAGCATTTCCAGATCTCTCTCTATATCTCTTAACTGCCAAAAGAGATTGTTGAGTGAATTGGAATTTTCTTACTTCTCTCTGACTCTAGAAGCAGAAGAGAAGGGCAATAGAATAATCTATCAATCAATAACTTTGTAGATTAATACTGAAGCAGTATCTGAGTAATACTGAGGCAGTATCACCAGACTTCAAAGCCTTTCGGGTGTTGTCCTGAGCTTGACTAAATGACAGAAATTTTTAAAACCTGGTGATGTAAAAACAAAAACATTTCTATTAACCATCTTGCTCTGTTATGTTATTCAGGAGCTCCTTTTAATTCTATAAATACTCTATAATTATACAAATAGAACAGAATTCTATGAATAAATAGAAAAACTCTAAAATTCTATAAATATATTTGTTATACTATATAGTAGCATCCTTCTATACTAGAAAGGAAAATAAAAGGAGCATGTTAAGAGAAAAGAAATTGAAGTTAATGACTAAAATCATATGACTGTACATAGTTAAAGGTCATTACAAAAACAGGATTCCATATAGAAATTTTTTAATATAATCTAACAGGTATAATTGGGAGGGGGGAACAATTACTTGGCCCCAGTCACTATTTGGTGATTTTTCTTTGTGCCTTCATAAACATTTTCTAACCACTGAATAAAATCTGTTGAAACATATTAATATTCTAGACTGCAGAACATAGCCCAGAGGGAAGTCTAAAGAAACCCTCATACACGGAGCCCGAGAGTGAAAGGTCAGCCCTATTAGCAGCAATCAGAGGTCACAGTGGTGCCAGCAGCCTGAAGAAGGTAAGGAAAGAGCAACTCGTCCTTTATTATTAAATAGCATCATGTCTGAATAAATTGATATTTTGTTGATTATCATGGGCATATTTTAGGGCAGATGCTATAGAACAAGAGGTAAGGATGGGAGGAGGGGGAAGGGAGAATTCAGACATTTAATGAAGGTCCTTCTGCCTTCGGCATTCTTTCTGCTTGGGCCTCTTTAGGCAGAAAGCATCCCTCACCTATCCCAAAGACAAACAATGGGCTGCACACCCTTGCATGATCCATCCCTTCAGTTACATGGTTCTGCTTTAAGGACTTTCCTCCTCCCAGTGCTTAAACTACTGAGTTCAGTCTCTGAAAACAGGAGTGTGCCACCAATCAATAAGAATATTCGACCCCTACTATGTTGCAGACCTTGTGCTTAAATGTTAGGGATACAAAATTACGTGGTTCTGCTTGAAGGACTTCCCTCCTCCCATTCTTAAACTACTGAGCTCAGTCTCTGAAAACAGGAGTGTCCGACCAATCAGTAAGGACCAATCAACAAGAATATTCAGTACTTACTATGTGCCAGGCTTTGTGCTAAATGTTAGGGACACAAAAACAAAGACATGACAGTTCTTGCTCTCAGGAAACTTTGATTTTAAAAGGAGACATATAAGTTTATTAGTAGAATGGGTTATTCAGACCCAGCTTCCCTGCAAGTAAGGAAAGGCTCTGAAACCTCTGTGGGAATTGTAGATTCAAACAGATGCATTGTTTCCTCCCCATCCTAGGAAAGGGAATGTATGCAAGGATTGCATGGGTTTAGAGGTGATTCTAGGAGAGATTCAGAGAGCAAAAACTGCTTCCTCCGTATAAAAGTTGATTAGGGTGGGGGGAAAGCAAAACAATTTTCAAATGAAGGGACTATATAGGATTTTCTGCATCATACCAAAGTGACATTTCTTTGCAGTACTGAGTCACCACATGTCAGGAACAGCCAGCATGTTGGCCATCCCCAAAGAGCTTGACTGCTGAGACTGCACATACAGTCAACCAAAAGAGCAATTGCTAGCATAGTGCTTGGGACGGCTTTTTTTTTTAAGTAGGTACAGAATAAATGCAAGGTAATTTGGGAAGAGGGCCAGCACCTGAAGGGAGCCAGAGAGGTGGATCTGGAATAAAGGAAAGGAAATTCTGACCAGGAGGTGAGAAGGGAGTACATTCCTGTTAGGAAGGATGATTAGTGCATAGGATTAGGATTTGGAACAGCTGATATTCCCAGAGAACTCTGGACCTTCCATTTGCCTTCATGGCTTCCAACACTGAATAGCACTTTTCAGTGTCGGGGTTTATCTTCAGACATGTGTCTCCTCTTGGATAGAAATTGTTCTGTTCTAGTCTTTGAAAATCCAGCACTAAACACAGTGCCTGGCGCATAATAGAGACTTAATGAACACTTATTATTTCATGTTTGTTCATTGTGGAATCACATTCAGCTGCCATTTTCCCAGAAATTCACCACATTCATTCAGACACAGGAAGGAGGAAGGTCCTCTGCTAGCTTTGTGCCTTGTTTAGCTTCAGGTAGGTGAGTGATGTCCACTGGAGAACTCATTCTCCATTCTCTAGTTGTCGTATTTGGTCATTTTTCCCCTCATAATGTCCATCTTTTTCTCCCCACTCTCTCCCCTAGATGGCAGGGGCAATACATGTTAAGTATGTTAAAATATATTTAACATATTTTAACATGTTTAATATATATATAATATGTATATATATGTTGGATTGCTTGCCATGTAGGAGAAGGGATGGAGAAAAGGAGGGAAATTTGGAATACAAGGGTCAATGTTGAAAAATTATCCATGTTTTGAAAATAAAAAACGTTAAAACAAAAAAAAAAAAAAAAAAGAAGAAGGCACAAGAAGCCAATGAAATGAGGAGTGTGGATCTGAGGTACTTTCTTGTACCAGACTCTTACTGGTCGATTAGGGGTTAAGTTCCAACTTTAAAACAATTCAATTGTTGTTTGAAAGAAGTCTTAGAATTCTAATTGCCTTTTGGATTAGGCGTGGCCCAAAGTGAAAGTCAAATTTATGGGCTTTCTAGGATGCAAAGACCAATAGTTCATTTGAATAGTGGTTCTCACAGTTTTTCATCCTGTGACATTCCCTCCCTCCACCCCCAAAGGTCCTTACAATAGCCACTCCACCCCAGTGGTGCTGACACTTCCAAATTACAAAACTACAGTAATATTCTTTTCCTCCAAGTTGCCTTTCAGGGAATGAGGGGAATAGTTAAAAATATAACTATGACAAAGACTATGATTCCTTATATATAACAGGATGCTTGGGAAAAGCTGGATCTGGGTTCATTGGCTCCTGGATTCAGAGCTTAAAGGGATTTAAGGGTCACCCAGTCCAACCTCATTTTTACAGATAATTAGTAGAATTCAAACTCCTTTCTTTCTGATTTCTACTTCTATACTCTACTCACCATACCACCTTTCAAAGGACATGATTTTGAGTCTAGACTTTGATCTTATTACATGCACAACTTGACTCCCACCTAATTTCCAAGCCACATTGTACATTACACACCTTCATGGCCCAGCCAAATTATTTCTCCTATCTCCAAGCCTTTGCACTAGGTGTCCTTTATTCTTGGAATTTGCTCCATCTTTATTTTCCACTCTTAAAATTTCTCACTTCATTTAAGAACTTCCTTCTCCCTTTGTTATCTCACATTTAGGTATTCTGTCCAAAGGAATGTAAATTTTGGTTTTATACTTCACTAGGTATCTTGAAGTTTGGGGCTAGATTTTTTTCTTCCCTAATTATTTACTCTTATCATTGCTTTTCCCCCCTGTGCCCCCCCCAAAAAACACCAGAGACAACTTTTTTGTTTCATGTTCTCATTTATGATCTCTTGAAATATAGCTCTGAAAAAACAGGCTTTGATAAAGCCCATTGGGATTCAAATGAGCTACTTGAGTATGCCTTTAAATCCAAATCATTCAGGCTCTCACTGATTGGACAATAATAGGTCCCAATCCAAGCCTCATTAACACATTGTTTTTATGACTAAGGATGAGTATAAATAGCAATTGTTTTTTGTTCTGGCCAAAAACCCTCTCAGGTTGATTCTTATGTAAAGGTAGATTAAGCCATCTTTTTCCTTAATTCTCATCTAGTTGACTACTGCTGAATGAGTTTTGCTCCAAACAAAATGAAACCTGGGGATAATCTTAGCTTAAAAAGAATGAGATCTCCCACTGCATCCTAGGTCATTGCCAGTAGCCCTGAAGTCTAGCCACTGAGCTCTGATGACTCTAGAGAAGAGAATGAATGACTTTGCACACTCTGCCTGACTTAATTCTAATTTACTTGTAAATCAAGGCATCATTCTCCTGCAGTCATTGGTCCTTTTTGAAAACAAAGGATCAACAACAATAACACAGTCAAGAAAACTATGTACACGATAAGTTCAGCAATGCAAATGGAGAGCACAAAAATGTATGTTGCAAAATTATAATAAATAAGCATGACTGAAAAGAAGAGATATAAGAGAATATTCCCAAACCACCCCTTTGAAAAGGTAGGAGACCTAGAAGCTTGCCCAACAGTTTTTCACAATTTTTCCATGTATTGATTGATTTTTTCCTTTTTATTTTTGTCTTTAAAAATACTATTTATTATATAGGATACCTCTAAGGGAAAGGGAAAATGAAACAAAAATAAAATCAATATTTTTTTTAAAAGATACCACCTTTTCTACATTAAATATTTCCTGATACCCATCCTCCATTTGCAAGTGTCCTCCTTCCAACACTACTTTGTAATTTTTTTTTTATTTAGTGAAAATAATTATAATTAGTAGTAATAGTATTTATATGACACTTTTAGGTTTACAAAGCACTTTACAATAGTTATTTCATTTTATCCTCACATACATCCTGTGAAGAAGGTGCTATTATTAGTTCCATTTTACAAATGAAGAAACTGAGACACTGAAAACTTAAATGACTTGCCTAGGGTCATACAACTAATAAATGTCTGAGGCAAAATCTGAATTTAGGTCTTAATAACTTCAAATGCTGCACTCTAGACACTATACCACCTACCTGCCTTATTTAGTCTCTATATTACATGTCTTCATGGGCAAGGAATGCTTCTAATTCATTTTTATATTTCCAGTGCCTGACCCACAGCAGTGAATAATAAATACTAATTTAATTGATTGATTATTCAGCCTTGGGAGTTTTATCTGTTTCTTCCTTTGTAAGTTGAGGGGATTGGATGAGGTGAAGTTTCTACTCTTCCATTTGTGTTCTTAGTAAATTGTAATTTTACTTTCAAAAAAAAAACTTTTTAAAAAATTTTCTCATTTCATCTTCCCAGCAGCCCTGTAAAGCAAATAGTACAAGTACTTTTATTCTTTTTCTATAAATCGAGGAAACAAAGGCTCACTAAATGATTGATCAATCCATAATCTGAACATTGGATCTTCTCCTTCTTAATCAATAAACATTTATTAAGCACATACTACCTGCATTGGGGATGCAAAAGACATTTTTCATTCCAGTTCTTTTCAAGAAATATTGAAATCGCCCCTCTACCTTTCAGTAAATTTGCCTGTTAAATAAGGGCAATATAGTTAAAACTATCATCTTTCCTTGCAGTTATAGTTTAAATGGTAACAAACCATCTCCTGCTTTGTTGTTGTTTTTTCCCCTCATTTAAGCTACTAGATGTGTGAGAATAAATAAGTTAATGAGTCCAATTCTCCCAATGACTTAATGAGCCCAATTATCCCTGGATTGTTAGCCAGATGCTACTCAATTACAGTTTATCTTAGAGTCCTCCAGGAGAAAGGATTTTGTTATTGCTTAGGATGATGCTACTCTATCCTGACACTGGTGATCCTCCAGAGTTTTCAGCTGATTGACATCATAGGCACTTAAAGGGTCACCCACCTAAAATGGAGCAACTGGTAAATGTTTACAAAGTTTAGAAGCACCAGCCACTAGCCCCATTCATTTATTTATTCAATCCAATGTTTAAGTGCTTACTATGTGCAGAGCACTGTATCATTGGACACTAATGAGGAGAGGGAGACATAGAAATAAAACTAAGATGCTCTTTCTGCCTTCGGGGGGCTTATAATCACCAGGACAGAATTATCTCTAGTCATTTCTGAAACTTATTTCCATCTCCTCCATTATTGAAGATATTGAAGCTTGCAGCTTGCATTTACATGGGGTTTGAGGTTTACAAAGCATTGCATCTCTGTTTTTTATTAGAGCCTGACCCTATCACTTGCTTGTTGGGTAACTAGCCAAATAATGTCTCTGAACTTCAATTTCCCAAGAATGGTCATGGAGATGTTAAGTATTAGCATAGATTTTAGAAACTTTAGAGTCAGAATGTACTTTAGAGATCATCCAGTCTAGTCAGTCAGTAAGCATTTATTAACATGCCTACTGAGTGCCAGGAACAATCCTAATGCTAAATGCTAGTTCTACACACCCATTTTACAGATGAGCAAACCAAGGCCCAAACAGATGAATTACTTGCCCAATGTCATAGCAGTAGTATTTTGATAGAGTTGTGATTCAAACTCAGAGCCTTATACCAAATCCTGCACTCTTTCCACTGTACCACAGGGCTACTACACACTTCACAAAGCTAATCATAATAATAGCAGGCATTTGTTTAGTGATTTAAAGGAAAAAATCCTACATTTAGACCTCAAAACAACACTGAGATTAAGTTCTATAGGTGATATTATCCCCATTTCCAAGATGAAGAAACTGAGGATCAGAAAGGTTAAAAAAATTTGTCCCTGGTGATCTCACAATTCCTAAGTGTCAGAGATGGGTTTTGAACCCAGGTTTTTCTTGACTCTAAACCTAAGGCTTTTCCCATATCTGTACACATATGAACCAAGCACTTTGAAACTGTAAATTCCCATGTAAATATGAGCAATTATTAATTACTCTGTAATGCCTTTTTTGGTGACCTGAATAAGGTAGTACAGCTTAACTGGTCAACCAAGGAATCACTCTGGTCCTATAGGAACATAGAAGAATATGTGTAGAAGAATTGCACGTGTTTAACATATATTGGGTTACTTGCTATCTAGGGGAGGGTATGGGGTAAAGGGAGGGAAAAAAAATTTGAAACACAAGGTTTTGCAAGGGTGAATGTTGAAAATTATCCATGCATATATTTTGAAAAAAAAGAAGCTTTAATAAAAAAAAAAGTACGTAGAAGAAATAAAGAGACTTAAAGAATAAAGGTGCTGCATAAACGCCAACAGTTGTTCCTTAAAGGACTGAGGAATCCAAAAAATTCACCAGCACAATGGTGTTAGCCATTGCCAAGAACACAGCAAGCAGCTGGCTCAGTAGGATCTTAACTCTAATGGATTATTCTAAGAGAAATATTTTCTGATCAGCCTCAGTTGCTGTTCTTACCTACCAAGGAAAGTTAAAAGATAGAGGAATTCTCAGAAAAATAGTAAATTGCCTTTCTGACATGAAGTCATTGCCAAATCCTTGATGTGATACTTAATCTCATTGAGTGATGTGAAAGTCCAGTACCAGATGTTTCAGCCAGTGGATAAACAAGACTCTACAACCTGATTACCAGTGAACCATTTGAACTTCAGGGGGTATTTGGACTGTCCAGAAATGCCTTGGTCATTTTTCACTTAAATGTTTCCTTGATAGGTCTCATCTTTAGCTTCAGGAGAACTTCAGAGCTTCCGAGAAGCAGCACTCTCCAAACAAGCTGCAGAAGCCCATCCTGGAGAAGAAGAGGCTTACGTTCCACCCCCACCCGTAGCACCACCACTGCCTTCTCTTGTTTCCAGGGTATCTACTGTGTCAAAAACGAAGCCCAAATTCCCGGCAGGTCCCATCAGTGATCCTGTGGATGCAAGGCAGGCTCTGATGGATGCTATTCGTTCTGGCACAGGGGCTGCAAGATTAAAAAAGGTACAGATAAATCAATTTTGTAATCATTTATTAGAAAAGAAGTGCATTTTAAAAATAAGCATTAAGTATCCTATCATCAGATATCAGAGGTAAAACTTAGAATGATCTTCTGTGTCCAGAACTCCATGTCTGACTCCACAAAGTGGGAGAGATATGATAAACTAACAATAGAATGGTCATCAAGAAGCTAGAAGTCAGGGATATTTCTGGGGGAATCACTGCTTTTGTAGGGAAGTTGTTCATAAGCTAATGGGCTTATGCGTGATTGGGGTTTTAGTTATATCCTCCCAACAGTGACCCTCCTAGGAGAATCAAGAATAAGAATAGCAAAACCATTGCCTTCTCTCATGAGCTAAAAAAGAAAACAAAACACAGCACAGTGTTGTGAGTTGGGCAAAGCCATTCCATCCCTTCCCTTCTATCATGAGGGGAGAAGAAAGAAATAAAATCAATCCTTTTACTTCCCTAGAGCCAGAGTTTCCCAGCTAAGAGTAAAACTGATAGGAACATGTCACATTTCCCAAGCTGACTGATCAATCAGTCATGTAGGGTATACTCACTCTACATTAAGACATGATTGGATCTAAATCATGAATTTAATCTCAGAAGAGACCTTGGAGATCATTTAGTTTAAGACTCTCATTTTACAAATGAGAATAGTAAACCTTAAGAGAAGTTAAATAACTTACCTGCAGTCATACAAGTAGAAAGTGGCAGAGCTGAGACTTGAAATCACTTCCTCTGACTCCAAATTTCATGTTCTTGTCTCTCCACCATGCTGCCTCTGGTCTCAAACTAACCAGCAGCCATATTCTTTCTCTACAGAAAAATTATTTGGAAGTTTCTCTTGGTAATTAATACTAGTATTTAACCTGTAAATGTAAACACTAATCTTAATGTTGAGTAATAATTGTATTAGGTATTGGACATTGTAAGTGTAAAAAAGTTTACTTCCCAGATTTCAAGCAATTTATACTTAGTTGACAAGAACTATATGGAGAGCATAACCATAGCTCAAAATCATGAAGATGTTGGTGGGGCAGTTTTCCCTTTATGTTTTTAGAGAGAGCATTTTTGACTGAGAAAGTTCTTAAGAGGGGAGTGTGTTGGAGAAACTTCAGGGAATGGTTGTGAAGAAGAAAACACTAACTGAAGAGCATGGGGAAAGTAGGCTGAGAGAAGAGAGCAGGCTGAAGAAAGCTGTTAATGTTACATTAGATTTGGGCAGAAATGTAACACAAGATGATGGGAAAGAAGGGACATGTGTCAAAAGCACAGGGTTTGAGGAGGAAAAACCCAAGCTTTTATTAGCAAAGGAGAAAGATGATTTTGACTATACCACATGGAACTGATTAGAAAGGGGAAAGGTTAGGTAGGAAGGCAGTGTGTTTTTATTATGCATCTTTTTTCCCTAGTCACCAGTATGTATTTATTTTAATGATAACTTTTTTTTTTCTGAGACATTTGGGGTTAAGTGACTTGCCCAGGGTCACACAGCTAGGAAGTGATAACTTTTTATTTTCAAAATATAAACATGAATGATTTTTGACATTCACCCCTACAAAACCTTGTGTTCTAATTTTTCCCCTCCCTTTTCTCCACTCCCCTCCTCCAGTTGGCAAGTGATCCAGTATATATTAAACATATGTAATTACTCTATACATATTTCCACAAATATCATGCTACATGAGAAAAATCAGATAAAAAAGAAAAAAATTGTGCATCTTTTAAAATAGTGTTCTCAACAATTTTAAATTACATAAGAAAATTGAGGACCTAATAATTTCTTAAAATAGTTTGAATTTTTTTTTAGTTGTTGTTTTGCCTCTTTTGCTCTGAATGCCTCCAGATTAATTTATTTCTGATGACCTAAGCAGGCTACAAGTTGGCCCATGCTAAAAGTCTCACTGTCCCCTGCCTTATCTGGGGTATGGTGTTGAATTCTGGATCTAAGAAGTATTAGAAAGACATGAATAAGCTGGAATGTCCAGAAAGGTGAAGAGCCTCAGTCTATGTCACATGACTGTCAGTTGAAGAAACTCAGCATATTCAGTTCTGAAGACTCAAGAGGGATATGAGCCTGTCTTCAAGCATTTTAAAGGCTTGTCAAATGGAGGGAGGGAACAACCTTACTCAGTTGGACCCCAGAGAGTAGAACCAAGTTGCAGAATGGCCAATTTAACTTTAAGAAAGAAAGGTCAATTTAGATTTAAGGTCAAAAACCCCTTCCAAATAATTCAGCTTGAACAAAGTGAAATGGACTGGCTCAAGAGATGGTGGCTTATATCTCCTTGGACAAGCACTTGTTGGGGACTTTATGAGAGATCCCTTTCATGTATTAAGGGGTTCATGTATCAAGTATCTGGACCAGATACTTACTGACATGCCTTCCACCTCTTCAATTCTGTAATTCTCTGAAAAGTCTGCTTTTGAGGCACATGAGGAGCCTGCCATTCTTGACACTGCTTAATGTCTTTGTCTTTGCTGACCTTGCACCTAAATGACCCTACTCTTTCTCATCTAGATAGATCTCCCTGGAACAGAATAGAACTTGCTGAAGAAAATGTGCCCCAACTGTCCCATAAACAGATCAGATGCTCTCTCAGCAGGGAATGTCTACTCTCCGGCTTAAATTGGGGAAATGTGCATGCACAATGACCCAAACTTTGACCCATCACTTGAAGCAAAGTTTTTATGGGATCTGAAGGAATTTATCTGAGTTCATTTTATAACATGCTCCACTCCCAGTTCTTCATTTGTTCTGGACACCAAAAGTCCTAAAGCATTGTGGGAAAGATTATTTATGTGGCATTTGGAACCCAAACCAAAAGCAGGAAGGGCTGGAAATCTATCCAGCATGTCTTTTATCGGGCATTTTTTTTTTCAGCCAGGCTGACAGATCATAGTCTCAGATAAGAATTACTGAGGACAGTGAACTGTTGAGTATTTTATCTGAACTGAACTTCAAACCTTTACTCATGATAACTCATTTATATTTTAGCCTTTTAAGCATTATCCACTCTCAAGAGAAAGATATAAATACAGAAGACACCCTGCTTCATGATGAGATGCCATTATTTTCCTCCCATTCCCTATTAACCTGGCCACCATGTTTTTTTTTTATTAAAGCTTTTTATTTGTATAACATATATATGGGTAGTTCCCCAACATTGATCTTTACAAAGCTTTCCATTACAAATTTTACCCCCAGTCCCCTCCCCTCCCCTAGATGGCAGGAAGTCCACTACATGTTAATAATGTTGAAATGCTTGAGAAGTTATGCAAGAAAAATCCTATCTACAAGAAAAAAAAAAAGAATCAGAGAAAGGCAACACAATGCAAGCAAATGTCAATAGAGATCATGAAAATGTTACGTTGTGGTCCATATTTCCTTTCCCTCTCTCTGGGTGTATATGGTTTTCTTCAGTGAACAATTGGAACTAGTTTGAGACAATTCTTTGTTGCAGAGAGCCATGTCCATCAGAATTGATCATCATGTAATACTGTTGTTGCTGTGTATGATGATCTCCTGGTTCTGCTCGTTTCACTCAGCATCAGTTCATGCAAGTCCCTCCAGGCCTCACTGAAATCGTCCTGCTGGTCGTTTCTTACAGAGCAATAATATTCCATAACATTCATATACCATAATTTATTCAGCCACTCTCCAATTGATGGGCATCCCTTCAGTTTCCAGTTTCTAGCCACTACAAAAAGGGCTGCCACAAACATTCTTCCACATGTGGGTCCCTTTCCCTCCTCTAAGATCTCTTTGGGATATAGGCCCAGTAGAAACACTGCTGGGTCAAAGGGTATGCACAGTTTGACAACTTTTTGAGCATAGCTCCAAATTGCTCTCCAGAATGGTTGGATCCGTTCACAGTTCCACTAACAATGTATTAGTGCCCCAGTTTTCCCACATCCCCTCCAACATTCATCGTTATCTTTTCCTGTCATTTTAGCCAATCTGACAGGTGTATAGTGGTATCTCAGAGTTGTCTTCATTTGCATTTCTCTGATCAATAGTGATTTGGAGCAACTTTTCATATGACTAGAGATGGTTTTAATTTCATCATCTGAAAATTGTCTGTTCATATCCCTTGACCACTTATCTATTGAAGAATGGCTTGAATTCTTATATATATGAGACAATTCTCTATATATTTTAGAAATGAGGCCTTTATCAGAACCATTAAATGTAAAGATGATTTCCCAATTTGATGCTTCCCTCCTAATCTTGTCTGCATTTGTTTTGTTTGTACAGAAACTTTTTAACTTAATATAATCAAAATTATCCATCTGGTGTTCAATTAGGAGTTCCAAGTCTTCTTTGGACATAAATTTATTCCATCTCCACAGGTCTGAGAGATAAACTATATTACGTTCCTCTAACTTGCTTACTAAGTTCCTCTTTATATCTAGATCATGAACCCATTTAGATCTTATCTTGGTATGTGGTGTTAGGTATGGGTCAAGCCCTAATTTCTTCCACACTAGTTTCCAATTTTCCCAGCAGTTTTTGCCGAATAGTGAGTATTTATCCCAAAAGCTGGGGTCTTTGGGTTTTTCAAATACTAGATTGTTAAGGTTATTGCCTAGATTGTTCTGATATCCTATCCTGTGCCACTGATTGACTGCTCTATTTCTTAGCCAGTACCAAACGGTTTTGATGACTGCTGCTATATAATATAGTTTTAGATCTGGTACAGCAAGGCCACCTTCATCTGCCTTTTTTTTTCATTAATCCCCTTGAGATCCTTGACCTTTTGTTCTTCCAAATGTACTTTGCTACTATTTTTTCTAGATCTGTAAAATAATTTCTTGGGAGTTTGATTGGTATGGCACTAAATAAGTAGATTAGTTTGGGTAGTATTATCATTTTTATTATGTTTGCTCTGCCTACCCATGACTGGCCACCATGTTTTAAAAAATTTCATATAACTAGCTACACTGGAAGATCAATATTGAAGGATGATCATAGCAGAATTTGGTATTTTTCTGTAAGGAATAATATTAAGGGTACCATTAGAAGCATGGTCAATCTAATGAATAGGGTGCTGGGCTTAAGAGTTAGGTTTCAAATTCCATTCCTGATGCTAGCTACAATTTACCTAAACTCTGTGTGTCACAGACACTTCTCTCAGATTTATCCTCCAAGTCATAGAAGGTTATTTATCCATTGATGGAGGGAATTCCTTGTGCTGCCAAAATTATGGATCCTTTGATCATATCACATCCGCTCAGGGTGCAAGACTTCCAGTTAAGACAGTTTTGTGGAACATTATGTAAATCATTATGACACAGCTCAGCAAGGTGAGACCGTAGGTGGGCAATTTTCCTTTTTTCTACTTTTAAATATTTTTGTCAAATATTAAGGCCTTCCCTCTCTCCCTCTTTTCTCCCCTCCTTCCTTATTTCCTTCCTTCCTTCCTTCTTTCCTTCCCTCCCTTCCTTCTTTTCTGTTTGGCTTTGGGAGCACACTGTGGATTGGTTTTCTTGATAATCGCTGTTTCTCATGCCTCCTTTTGGTACCCGAGGTCCTAGCTTAGCAAGCTCAAATCAGTCTTTCATACTTAGCTCCAGTGGAACTTGCTTGTTCATTAGTCTAACTTAATGCCATCCCCTGCTAGCTTTTCTCACTCATATTTTTGCACACAGAGAAAGTTTTAGTGTGAGTTCCACCACTTCCACCACCACCCTTCTTTTTCAAAAATAAAATACAGATGGTCAATTTTTTTTTCTTAAAGGAAATATGCTTTGAAAAATAAATAGGTCTATTAGTATAAATTCCTTCATAGGAGGAAAATGATGGCAGAGAAATAAGGGGGAAGAAGCAGCTTTAGTGTTAAATTTTTTTATTCCCCATGTAAGGTTTATAATATTTCATGTATATCTGTGTCATTCAAATCCTCATTGATGCTTCAGCATGGTTTGGCAGTGATCCTTGGTTCTCACAGACTATCAGAAAAATACAAGCACTAGACAGCCATACCAAAATGGGAAGATTTTGACTGTAGGTCTAGTGAGGGAATACATTTCTGCTAACCAAGGACTGACAATAGGATGATGAGTTTTTTAATCACTGAAATTCCTGAAGTCCTTCTGTTTAGTTCTAGAGATATTGTGACCTGAGATGGCAGAGGGAATACCACACTGACAAAATAAGATCCTTGAATTACATGATTTTTTTCTAGATCTGTAATTTGCTCAGTGGAATACCTAGTGAGGAAACCTCCTTCTGCCAGGGCAAACCAGCAACTCCTCTTTAACTTAAATTCTCAGCAAACTGCCCATAGGTTAAATCATTTGCCCAGGATTACACATTCCGTATGTGTCAGAGATAGACTTTGAAAGCTAGGTGTCTCTGACTCTGAGGCTAGAGTTCTCTGTCTACCATACTACACTATATATGTAGTCCATGCACAGCCAAGTATTTACATCAACATGTCATGTTTATATATATATATATACATGATACTTAGTTAAAACAAGTTTGGGTTTTCAACTATTTCTTCTGGAATCTTTGTCTTTTATCCAATATCCCCATTACCAATTCTACACAATTTACTAAAATTTTACTTCATCATCTTAACTTAGCTTTTTAATCACCCTAAAAAATAGCAAGTGATGACAAAACTCAAAAATGAATTCATTTCTTAGGGGTCCTCCATTTCCTGAGCAAAGTGAAATAGTTTTAGTAGATCTTCACTAAGGGCTCTTTTAGCTATAAAATTCTGTTAATTGTGAGCCTAAGATTCAATTTCATTGAATGCAACACTCTCAGCTGTCCAGATTTTAAGAAAAATGAATATGCAGTGATTTGCCAAGCTTATATATTCTGGAAATAAAAAGAAGCATAAGCACCCTCAGATGGCTTTTATATATCCATTCTTCTTGATAAGACACCAGCTTTGCTTTCTCCTCTAGAGCCATTTGGTCCAGTGGCAAGGTACATACAGATCAGAATGACTAAAGTTGGCCCTGGATGCCAGAAGACCTTGGCCTTTTTCAGCTAAGGTCTTTAAGGTCACAGAGAATGGCCTCTTTTGCCTAGTCAATCATGGCTTAAACCCAAATGACTCTGACTCTCATTCTTTGACCAACATTAAGTCCCAGTCCAAGCCTCATTTGATCATTGTTTGAGACCTGATTTGCTCGGAGTGAATGAAAATAGCAATTGTTTTTGTTTTGGCCAGAAAATCTGAGGGTCTTGCCCCCCCCCCAATTGTTTTTTGTTTGTTTCTTTGTATTAACTAGGTAAAAGAAGCTATTCTCTGCCTCGTTTCTTACCTAGCCTTAATCATTGATTGTTTCCCCAGTAGAACTGGGACCCGTTAAAGACCTAGCTTAAAAAAAGCCAAGGTCTCCCAGTGCATCCAGAGCCATCTTCAGTCATTCTGATCTATACATTGCCCCTGGACCCAGATGTCTCTGGGGGAGAAAGTGAGGCAGGTGACCTTGCCCAGCCCTCCATTACTTATATCTAATTCACTTACATGTCATGGCATCCCTTCCCTGATGTCACGGTCCTCTTAGAGAAGGAAGGACAAACAATAACCAGGTAAGAACATCTTTCCGCACCTTATGACAAAAGCAGAAAGACAATGAATCAATCTCCTGCAGAAGAGAACTTTGCTCTTATGTAAATCTCTAGTATTTCTCCATCACTGGTTTTCTATCTTTCTAAGCTGAAATATCTATTATTGCTGATTTGAAGGTCACCATGAGACACATACACCCTGTTAATAGTCCTTTACTGGTTCTCTTAGAACGGCCCCCATGGCTGCTAGGTAACTTAAAAACTATTTCTGAATCAGCCTGCTTCACTTACTATCCATATAACATATTGGCCTTTCTAGTTTATCAGCTCACCAAAACAGAGCATATAAAACACAGTTAAACAAATCATTAGAAATCTTTTAAACAAATTCAAAATGGTTTCTTCACTGGGACAATACAATTTAAAAAATTAGTCCAAAATATGCTAAAGAAAATAAATGCTTGTAGGATTTGGATAGACTGAGTTGGGAGGGTGGCTCAGTTGGGTGGCTCAGTCCTTAATGAACACAGGGGTTCCAGGTGCAATCCTACTTGGTACCAATCAGCTTCTCTTGCAGAATAACTGTTCCAAGGTTGCAATTCACAGAACCTTAACTTGGCCCATGCACATGGATGCAAGCTTAGTCACGTGCAGGATAAATTTAAGAATACTTATGACTCGGTACAAATGCATCATCGAACCTAGAAAAGTAACTTCAAGCCACATGTTCTAAGGAAGATTAGACAATAACAGATGATAGATGGCACAATTGTCAATAATTATTTCAGGAATAAATGGTGAGTCTGTGACTTCACCCATAAAGGGAAATTGAGAGAAGGAGGTATTGGTGAGTAATCCAGTTCAGAAAGGTGAAAGGAAGCATCACATGTGTAGCTAAAAAGCACTATTCTCCGCTCCCTGATGTCTCCACAGCCTGTGGGATCTCCTGATTCTCCCACTACTGTCTCCTTTTCCTCTGTCCCTAGGCTGACAGAGGAAGAAGGTAGTCAGAGTCAAAGTGAAATCATGCTGGTCAGAGTTCCAGGACAGATGGGGTCCTAATCTTAGCAAAAATACTTCACTGTCTTAAAAAACCAGGGCATAAATTCATTGGTTTTTCAATTTTCAGTCATGGTTTAGGTTTCAATCTGTCATGGCTTGGGTTGTTGCAGTTTCATATAGTTCTACTGATATCCTTTTCCCCTTGGTTTTTGTTTCTTCTCCATGAGGTCATGTATTGATAAAGCATTCTTGCCTTGGCCTTTCTCTTTGTTCTTTCCTCAGAGACAAAAAATGTACCCAATACCCATTCCTGATTTATCCTTACCCACTTTCTGATGCTGTTCCAGCATTTGAGATACAAACCAAACTCTGGTACCAATTGCTTCTCTTGCTGTCCCTGAAAACATTCTTTTCATTGAACCTGAACCCTTGTGCTTTATGGTTTCATATTGGGGCAAGTAGGGGGTACCATGGTGCACAGAGCCCTGAGCCTGGAATCAGGAAGTCATCTTACTGAGCTTGAAGGCAGTCTCAGACACTGACTAGCTGTGTGACTCTGGGTAAGTCACTTAACTCGACTTGCCTCAGTTTCCTCATCTCTAAAATGAGCTGGAGAAGGAAGCAACAAAACATTCCTATATCTTTGCAAAGAAAACCTTAAACAGGATCAGGAAGAGTTAAACACAACTGAAAACAACTGAACAATAGTTGTTTCCTATCAGCAGTTTCGTGTTAAGTAATAGAACTTAATGCCCAAATGAAATACTACTGTGAAAACAAAATAAGTTATAATATTTATGTGTTTTTTGTTAATCTTCTGCACTTAAAAGTTAATTTTAAATAGGGCATTTTTTTCTTTATATGCCTAAGCTTTTTTCCTTCAAAGTAAATGTTCTGTAAGAAATTTTCTTGGCAGCCCTTGGAGATATAGAAAATGAGAATTTGACCTTTCACTCTGCAGAAGAGGAAAGTAGACAGAGAAAATGTAGATGACTTGTCCAGAGCCTTATAGTAGATGAGTATCACATCCAGGAGACAGACATCTTCTCTGGGCCAGATTTCTGCAATTCATGTCCATTTTACAAGCCTCTGACTCTTCTCAAACACAGGTGACTCTCTTCCCACACCAGGAGCCTTTATGCCAAGTATAAAAATGCAAATAGGATTTGGCCTTGTCTGCTCTCTGGCCTTTGAGTAATTATTGAACAAACAGTCCAGGAGCTGTAAAAGATCTCAGGGTTCCTGAGGCACAAAACAATTGTTAAATTTCCTAATCTTAGTTAAAGTGGATGCTCCAAGTTCGACAACATACTTTTGAGTTTTGAGTCCATCCACCACATTAGTTCCCCCTCCCTACTTATGTCATTGGCAAATTGCATAAAGTATGCCCTTCCCCGTGCCTTCATCCAAATTCTTGAAAACAAATGTTGAAAAGGGCAGGGCCAGAAACCAAATCAGAACTGAGTCAAAGACTTCCCTTCATTTAAGCTATTTTTAAGAAGCTAAAATAAGGCTCTTTTTCCTTTTCTTGCCTTTTTTCTTCACTTCTCTAGCACCTGAGTTTTGCATTAACATTGTGTCTTAACATCCTAAGAGAGATTTCTTCAGGGTGCCAGGAATGGAATACAAGTCAGCAATTCTTGGGCAGGGTCAAAGAATTTTTGATGAATTAAGAGAGTACTTTTTTTTGCAATAAAGTTAATTTTTTATTTTGAAAGGAAGTTTGCAGGGGGTTCTCCTAGATGGATCATAAAACCCTCAAGGGCAAAAAGCAATACACTAGCCACCTCTCACACTAACCCTTCCTGCAGCTGTTTTAACATCAAAATCCATTTCAGTGTTTATCTGTCCCCTCACCTAAATGGAGACTTTTAAAAAATATGGATGATAAATATTTATATTTTTAAAAATTATGAGAATGGAAATATTTCTTCAATGTTTTGATAGATTTATGTTTTCTCCCCCAACAATGTAGGCACCAGTATGTCTATGCCTTTTCACCTTCTATAAATCTTGTCTGTTTCTAGAATAATAATAGCATTTATGTAGTGCTTTAAGGTTTTCTTTTTTATTAATTTATTTTATTTTAAAAAAGCAGAATTGAAAAAAAAAGAAAAACAAAAGTAATACAAAACAAAATAAAAGACATTGTTATGCATCCAGCAGAACATTAGGGAGGATTCAAAATATATAATAAAAATTACCAAGTCAATAAAGCATATACATTAGTAGAAGAGATTATATTCATGAGTGTCCATCTTTTCTTTACTTCCTTCTAAGTTGTTCTTTTGTTCTCTACTGTGTAGCTTTTTTACTTTGTTCTTTTTTTCCCCTTTCATCAACCTCTCCCCCAAGCAGGCTTTAGTTTAAAAAGAATATATTTTACATATATATATATATATATATTACATATATATGTGTGTATATATATATATGTAATACATATCTGTGTGTATATATAAATATATGTGTATATATATATGTGTGTGTGTGTGTATATATAAATATACATATTTATATATACACATACACATACACCCTGTTTCCACACACATACCTACATATCTCTCTTATCCTGCTGACTCTTTGCTTTAATTCTGCTCCTTATTTTGCTTTGTTGTTAGTTAACTTCCCCCCACCCATGGTGGAATACCCGTTGTCTTCTTCCTGTATCCTTTGCTTCTCCATCCACTAATCCCTCCCCCCTTCTTGTTTTTTTTTTGTTTTTTTTTTTTTTTTTTTGTTGGGGGTTTGGGGTTTACCCAAGGTCCCAAAGCTAGGACGTGTTAAGTGTCTGAGGTCAGATTTGAACTCAGGTCTTACTGACTTCAGGGCTGGTGCTCTATCCACTGCGCCACCTAGCTGCCCTCCTTTTTTTTTTTTATAGATTTTGGAGGATGCTATACATTTCATGGTATATAGGTAGTGTTCCCTATTGAGCCCATTCCCTGATGTAAGTAGGATTTCAGAACCACAAGACTTCCTCTAATGCCTCTATGTCTATTCTTCCTCTGTACCTCATTTGTATAGCATAATTACTATGTTTACCTTAACTCTGCCCCAATCTTTCTTTTGAGCTATCCTACTGCTGATGTCAGTCTTAAACATATAGTAAACAATTTGTCCACATTAAATTCCTTGAGAATGATCTTTGAAATAACTCTTCTATTTTAAATTTTTTATTTAGTTTGGGTTTGATTCATAGAAAGTCCTGAAACTCTGCAAGTTCATTGAATGTCCTTTGTTTTCCTCATTCAATATTAAGGATAATTTCACTGGATATGATATTTTTGGCTGCAGGCCTAATTCTTTTGATTGTTGATAGACATAATTCCATGATCTGTGATCTTTTATTGTGGCTGTTGCTAAGTCCTATACAATTCTAATTGTAGCTCCAGCATATTTGAATTGTTTTTTTTTTTTTCTTGTTTCTTGAAAATTTTTTTCTTTGATTGGGGCTTTCATACTTTGGCAATAATATTCCTATGTGTTTTCTACAAAGGATCTCAATGAAGTAGTGATAAGTGGATTTTTTCTATTTCTACTTTCCCCTTATGTTCCATCAGTCCCAGACAATTTTCTTGAATTATTTCTTGCATTATTGTATCAAAATTCTTTATTTGGTCACAACTTTTAGGTAGCCCAATTGTTCTTATATTTTTTTTTTCTTGATCTGTTCTTCAGATCTGTTGGTTTTCTTATAAGATGTTTCGCATTCTGTTGTTTTTTTTTTCATTCTTTATAATGTTTTATTATTTCTTGGTCTGTTATAGCTTCGCTGGTTTCCCTTTGTCCAATTCTAATTTTCAAAAAGTTATTTTCATCTTTGGGACTCTGTATCTCCTTTTTTGGTTGGTTAATTTTTTTCATAATCATCTTCTTTTTCTTGGATTTTTTTTTAGTTTTTCCTCAGTGTCTCTCATTTGATTTTTAAATTCTTTTTTTTTTTGAGTTCTATAAATTCTCTCTTGACAAGAAGCCATTTAATGTTACTCTTTGGGGTAAAAGATGCTTTTTTTTAACTTCAATGTCCTCCTCTGAAAATGAACTCTGGTCTTCTTGCTTTCATAGTAAATTTCTGTGTTTGAGTTCTTTCTTTTTTCCAAATTCATTTTTTTAAATGAGAAGTATTAGTGTAAGCACCTAATCATGGAATGGAAGAATGATACTCTAGCTTCATTTCAGCTCTCCTCTCTGACCTGGAACCCCAACCAAAATATCCATCCTCCTACAAGTGTCCAGAGCCAGCAGTCTCCCTGTCCCACTGCTTCTGCACTCCCAGTTTAGTGGTTCCTTCCTGCCCAGGGGCTTTTCTCTGCAGCACAGCTATACCTGCCTTTCCTAATCAGCTGAGGTTCCTTCAGTCTTCCCAGACTCAAACCTGGGACTCATGAGCCCTGGAAGTGAAAGTTTCTATGGTTCCTGCTGAGGCTCCAGCCAAACCCAGCTAGCCACAGGAGTCCCCACTTGGTGCTTCTGAGGAGCTACCCAGGAGAGTTTGTACTTCACACTGGTTGATTCCAGCCTGGGATCTTTCTCTAGATCTTCTTGGGTTGTACCTGGAGGACCCTTGTTCTGCCCCAAGTCTTCTTGATTTTTTGCCAGTTTATATTCACCCTGGGGCACAATTTTGTTATTTGAGGGGAAAAGGTGGAGAGCTTGAAATTTACTAACCTATTCCACCATCTTCCCAAAATCCTCCCCCTGCTTTAAGATTTCCAAAGTGTTTTGCAAACATTTTCTCATTTTATCTTCTTAGCAAACCTGAGAGGTAAATTTGCTTACAAATCTGGCAGTAGCATTTGTTTTATGTCTTTTAAGATTGTAAATTTTTTTTTGTGATTATATTGGGTTCTTGCCATGGCCAGTTTCTTTTTACTCTCTTCTAAAAGAAAGACTATTTGTGATAAATAGACAAGGTTTCTGAAGAAGATACAAGTGCTTGGTCTTTTTCCTTTCTTGATCTTAATCTGTATTTCCCCACTATCTATTTTTATCACCCTTCTAGATGTCCATTTTCACATTGATACCACTGACAGTCAAAGCAAATATTGACAGGCTTTGAAGGATCTTGTCAATTTCTTCTTAGAATTGAATGTCAGAGGTGAAAAGGAATTTGGACGTTATCTAGTCCAACTTTTGTTGTTTAAGGAATATAAGATTTTGTATGCTCCCACACTGTTTTTATCCTCCTAGAATTTCTTTTCTTCGTCCTCTGTAATCGATACTGGAGCATAAATGGAAATTATATTCATAGAGTGATTGCATTTTGTTTCTTTTTCACTCATGCTATTCTTGAATACTTAAAATGATCAAGAATCCCAAAAATGTTTCTTGTAGACACATGAAGAAAGACATCACAAATTAAGAGCTGAACAGGACTTTAGAGACTATATCTCCATTCAACTTACTTTTAAAGATAAGGAAGGAACCTGAGGTCAAGAAAAGTTAAATGGCTAAAGATCACAGAGATAGTGAGTAGTAAAGGATTTGAATCTAGTTCCTCTGACTCTAAATTCAGTTCTCTTTCAACTGTAATACTCTAAAGAAATCAGACTTTCCATTTATCATCTCATTATCTTTCTGAGGAAAATCTTTGAACGTCCCCACCTTTCAGAAACAAGTTCTTTATGTCTTCTAAAAATGTCAATATTAGTGTTTGTTTTTTCCATTAGTGAATCAACCCCTTGAAAATAACACAAATATCACTTCTGGCCAAAGTACCAAGTTGTCATGTTTCACTTGCCACCAATTTTGTTGTTGAGTTATTTCAGTCACGTACAACTCTTCATGACCCCATTTAAGGTTTTCTTGACAAAGATACTGATATGGTTTATCATTTTCTTCTCCTGCTCATTTGACAGATGAAGAAACTGAGGAAAACAGAATGAAGTGACTTGCCTAGGGTCATACATCTAGAAAGTGAATGAGACCAGATTTGAACTCAGGAAATGAATCCATTTCTGACTCCAGACCTGGCACTCTATCTACTGTGCCACCTAGATGCCCAATTGCCACCAATTACATTAATTTTATCATGGGTCTCCAGGCTATTGAATTCTTAGCATCCTCTGACTACCCTGCTCTCCCTGCCACAATCATTGCATAAGGAGAAGGGGTGCCACATATCCGAGACCCATGTATACTTGTATTTGTTTCACAGGTTGCTTTTACCAAATCATCCATGACTTAGTGGGCAGCTGATTCTGAGTTGCAGACATCAGTCTGAAGCTTTTAAAATTTTTTTGAATTCTATTTAAGATCATAGTTTAAGGGTTGCAAGGAGCCTCAGAAGTCATTCCCATCCAGCCCCCTTATTTTATATCTGAACAAAGTTCAGGATCTTGCCCAGGGTCATACAGTCAGTAAAAATCAGAGGCAAGATTTGAATCCAAACCTCAAGCCAGTGTTATTTACACACACACTGCTTCCTTATTTATTTTATAGAGCCAAAATAGCCACATATGATTTATTAAGTTTGTCCATTCCTAGGTAGGCAGAGAATGTGTACAGTGTATATATTGGGGGGAAGGGAGGAGAAAAAGAGCAAGAGAAAGGAGGAGAAAGAAAAAGAGAACATATAAGGCATTCAGGGAGTGAGTAGCAAGTCATCCAATTTGACTAAAATCTATCAGGAAATTTAGCTTAGCACAATGCATATTGTGCTAGTTTAAAAAATGAGGTTGGAGATGGGAAAACTGGGAAAATAGGTCAAGGTTAGATGGTGAAGAATTGTAAATACCTTATCAGGGAAGTTGGACTTTATTGCTCAGATAATAGAAAGCTGTTGAAAATTTTGAGCAGAGAAGTGAAATGATTAGCTCTGTGGAAGATTAATGTTGACATATATAGGATGAGCTATCAGAAGAAGTGTCTGGTGGTCATGGCTATTTAGGAGGCGTTAACAAGGATCTAAGAAAGAAGTAATGAGTCTGTCACTGGAATGATCTCCAGGAGGATAGAAAGGAGGGAAGGATAGAAGAGAGACTGTGGCTAATTGGCTGCCAGCCCTGGAGGGAACTTAGGAGATGGAAGACTTCAGAAGCCATAATGAAATTTTAAGTCTGGATGATTGAGAGGATGACATGACAAAAGTATGGAATTAAAAAAGGAAAGGCTGATTTTATGGGGATGAGAGGAAAATGACTTGTTCTAGTTGAAGTTGAGTTTGGTTAAGGTCGAGTTGAGGTGTTCATGGTGCATTCAACAACAAACATTTATTAAACACTATGTGTGCCCGAGTATGTATATATGTTTCTATGTGTCACACATGCAGCAACAACACTATATCAGTACCCAGATACAATAACTAAAAAACCACAATGCTTGGACTCAAAGACTTTGTATTCTCCTGAACAGAAACACTACCAGAGATCCACAAATACAAAGTAACTTCAGGGAAAGAGGGAACTATCAACAGTTTGGGAGTTATCTACATGGAAATTTTCACTGGGAGTTCTAGGAGCACATGAGCTTTGTAGATCACCATCAGCATGGAAGAGAAGGCTTTGAATAGAATATTATGGGCCACTTATTCCTAGGGGACAAGAGAAGAAAAAGGAATCAATCAGTCCATAAGCATTTATGAAGCCTCTTTTATGATACCAAAAAAAGAAGAAAAGGTAAAAGGTAGTCTCTGTTCTCAGGGAGTTCAGTCCAGTGGAGGAGTTCTTGCTCAGCCATTCAGTGGTGTCTGACTCTGTGACTCTGTGGACCATATTGCACCATGGAGTATTCTTGGCAAAGATACTGTAGTAGTTTGCCATTTTCTTGTCCAGTAGACTAAGGCAAACACTTAAATGACTTGCTTAGAGTCACTAGTTTATAAGTATCTGAAGTCAGATTTGAGCTTAGGTCTTCCCACCACTGCACCCAATGCTCTATTCACTGAGTCACCTAGTTGCCTAATTACAAACAACTACATACAGAAAAATATATTCAAGATAAATTGGAGATAGCCTGAAAGGGAAGACCCTAAGAGTGAAAATGACTGGGAACGATTTCTTGTAGAAGTTGAGATTTGAGCTGAGATTCACAGGAAGTCATGGAAAGCTAGGAGAGATAATGTTCTGGGCGTGAAACACAGCCAGTGAAAATGCTCCAGAATTGGAAGATTGAACATTTTGTACAAGGAACAGCAAAGAAGTTGATATCATTGAATCAGGGAATATATAGGAGGAGTAAAGTGTGGGAAGACCAGAAAGGTAGAAAGAGAATAGAGTATGAAGGACTGTGACAGCCAATCAGAACTTTGAGTTAAGAGGGAACCTCTGGAGTTTATTGAGTGGTAGGGTATTATGATCAGACTTGCATGTTAGGGAAATCACCTCAACAGCTAAATAGGGATTGTAGGGAGGAGAGAACTAAGCAGCAGGCTAGAAATCAGGAAGGAAATGAAAGAGTAACTGCCAAGAGGGAGGAGAACCAGAACATGTATTGGTAGACAGAGTATCTGTTCATCAGTGCCAGATGTTACAGAAAAAAAAGTTCCCTTCCAAGAGTAAAAAGAAAAAGAAAAATACTTACTAAAAAAAAA
>JAJPUD010003318.1:6945-29083 GCA_023553655.1 Myrmecobius fasciatus | reverse complement strand
AGTGGTTTCTGTGTAGCAATAAGTAGAGTGATTCAGGTTGCAAAGGGATTAAAGGATTGAGTGGGTATTGATGAATTGAAGCAGCAAGTACAGTCTGCTGTTGAGAAAGAATGGCAGTTAAAGACAGAAAAAAAAGAAAACATTAAATATAAAGGAAAGGGGTGTAGGGGTATGTGTGTATGTGTGTGTGTGTGTGTGTGTGTGTGTGTGTGTGTGTGTATCTTGTATATCTGTCTCTGTGTTTAAGCATAGGAAAGGATTGAATTTGTTTTTAGGAAAAGGGGAAGGAGCCAACAGAAAAATTTTAAATTGCAAGACATAATGGGAAAAATTGAAGGATCCAGGGCCAGAAGACATAAGGACCATGGGCTCAAGAGTACATGTGAAGGAATTAACCCTGGAAGGATTATGCATTGATCTAATGATGCAAAAAGTAGAGAGATATTTTTAAGTGAAAAGGAAAGTAGAAACTTGAAGCTTGTTCCTTCCATGGTGAGAATCCATTCTCTCCTCTTATCTCTGCCTTTTACAATCTCCAAGCTTACCCCAAAGCTCAGTTCAAGGACTTATTCTACATGAGTCCTGTGATAAATGTTATGAAATGAACAATATTTGAATAAAAGTTATTCTAGAATAGTATTTGTAGCCCAACTGAGATTAGTCGAAGTAGACCCAGTCAATACAGTTTTATGGTTTTCTTTGGCAATACTAAGACTTGAATGCAAGAGGAAAAGGGGGGGGGGGGAGGGACATGGAAGCTAAGATTGAGATAAACAAAAATGCTGAGAATGGTATTAATATTGAAATAGTGAGTAATCAGACATGAACCAAGCTAAGTAAGAAGGTAAGTGAAGTCAGAATGAGATGAAAGATAGCAGATAAGCAGGAGGTCAGGCAACAAGAGGTCATGATGAGAATGAAGATCCAATTCCTTTTGTATATGATATATCTGTATTTAATAGATATTAAAGGCTCAGGCCCAAGTGTACAATTGTGTATATATTCCCCTCCCATTAGGAAACCATAACTACCTTTCTAGGACTAATTCTGCTGCTGCTATAAATGCACTTTCATGAAAAAGAAAAGTTTTGCTTTAGGTATAACGTGTTAAACTCAAGTTAAAATGTCCATTATTTTACAAATATGTGTTACAAGAAACTATGTGATATTCTTACCAAGTGCTATTTAATTTAACATTCCCTGTTGCCCTCAGAGGCCCATGCTCTGTCTTAAAATTTTCCACATATGTGCTTTCTAGTCATGGAGTAAGGTGATAAATACTCAAGCCATTATCTCTCGATAAAATATGGCACCATAACTACATTCAAGGTGGGTAGAAGAATCTTTTTAAAATTCCTTTATAAGCCATACTGATGACAGATAATAGGAGTGATGATGGTGATGATAATAGTCACTTAGGTAGTGTTTTAAAGTTAGCCAGATTTTATATGTGTACACACACATACATACACATTTCTACTTCTGTCTCACAAGAGTAATGTCTCTATTGTTTTTATTATTTCTATTTGACAGATGAAGAAGTTAAGACTTAGGTGAAGTTACCTACAGTAACACACACACACACACTCTCACTCCTACTTGCACCTCACAAGTAAAATCTTTAGTTTATTATTATTATTTCCATTTGACAGATAAGGAAACTAAGGCTGAGGTGAAGTTACAACAGAGGTTGAGGTGAAATTACTTAATTACAGTAACAAAGCTAGTACATAGAGAAAGTGATACTTGAACTCATGTTCAAAGCTTACTCTTGTTTGAGATTCTAAGGCTAGGACTATCTCCAATATACCACCTCTAAGCTCATCCCAGTTAAAACACCTTGCCCCTGTGCATGGTGCTATCTTAAACAGCTCTGTGGGACAGTGGGAAAAAACACCGATTCTGGAGTTCTAAAATTTAGATCTAAATCCCACTCACCTCCGACATTTACAACCTTAGATAAATTACTTAAACCCCTTGGGCCCCAGACTTCTTGCTTGTAAAATAAAGAGATTAAACTAGATTACCTGTGAGATCCCCTTCAACTTTAGAGTTATGATCTTATGAACCTAAGTCTCACTTTCTGAAAAGCCTCCCTATTAACATCTATTCTGGGAATTTGCTGCAAGGAACTTAGATTGGCAAAAGATGGTTCTTTACATTTATGCAAATATTGGTAGCACGCTAAACAAAGGCTGAAGGGAGCTTGGGCAAATTAATTCCTGAGTCTGTTTTCTCACCTTTAAAACAAAGGATTGTAGCATCATAGCAATCAAATACACAAATCTTTTGTATCTGTATAGTGTTTTACATTTTATAAAACACACTCACAATCAATCTTTACTAACAAATAAACAGAAAACCAGGAGAAAAGATTAAATTATAAGATTTAGAACATCAGATCACAGGTATAGGACTGGGGAAGAACCTCAGAGCCCATCCCACCCAACTCCCTTATTATAAGAAGGGTAAATAGAGGCATAGACAGGGGAAGTAACTTGCCTGAAGTCACCCAAACAATAAGAGGCAGAGGCAGAAAATAAACTCAGATCCCTTTCTGTAAATTCATCATGTTCTTCACTGTTGAAAGCTGTTTCTAGTTTAGACTAGAATGAGCTGGAATGTTCTCTCTGATGTTAATATTTTATCATCTTTATAGGTGAATCCAAAAGTACCTCAGTGAGGCCCAGTTTACCTTGGTCTAATCCTAGGCAATTTAATCCACTTCAGATTTGGGGGTTGCAGAGAATGTCCTTCACCTTCCAAGGACCTAGTTGTCATGATCCCAACAAACAGAAGCCTTACCCAATATAAGCCCAGTCTCCTACAGGCACTCCAGCCAGAATAAGCAGTGCTATTTGCAAGAGTGAATTCTGCCTTAGTGGTATAGGACTTCCTTCCAAATACTGATCTGTCTTATTTCCTATTCAAAACCAGGTCTAGACTGGTTGGAAGTTTTCATAGCAAATAAGTTAAACTTGTTTCCAATTTAATTTTCTTAGATTTGGGGGAACATGAACTCTGATGGAGCAGGGGTGGGCAGGTTTAGAAAGAAAATTTCTAACCATACTCATGCAATCAGGAGCCCTGGAATCTGTCATCTAAATTCTTCCACAAAACCAATTCTACTCAATTGATCAGTAGGAGAAGAGTATCTAGAACTGAGCTGATGATGACAGGATTTCTAAGTTATGATTCACAGAGTCTAGAATGATGTTTCAAATTGAATGGAAGTCTAAGAGTTGAAAAATCAGTAAACATATATTAACATCTGTGAAAAGGAAGTTCACTTCATAAATATTTATTAACAGTACCCTGTTCTGGCTTTTAAAATTCTTTATATTTGAATAATCCTTTACCTTTTAGAAAGCCTTTTCACATTGGATCCTCAAAAACAAATGAGGGTAAACTAAATCATAGAATTTAGAGCTGAAAGAGACTTCGAAATTTTCTCATTCAACTTCATTTTATAGATGAGAAAATTAAGTTCCAGGGTGCTTAAGCTTTCACAACTTGATTCCATCCTGAATCTCCATCTTTGTTATATGCAGTGAAATTGGCCCGGCTGTTTCTCATATTCAACACTCAGCTTTCCAACTCAGCCCTATCATACATACCTAGAATGCACTTCCTCTTCATCTCTGCCATCTTACATCCTGGGTGTCCTTCATGTCTCAGCTCAAACAGCACCTTGGGGAAAGCCTGAGGCCATCCTGATCCCTCAGCTGCTAGTCCTGCTTGGTACATGTTTTGAATATACAGAGATAGATGGGTAGATAGATAATGACAGACAGACACATGTTGTTCCTCCCACTAAAATGTAAGCCCCTTGAAGACAGGGACTGTTCCGTCTTTTGTATCCCTAGTACTAAACACAGTGGCACTTCAAAAAATGTTTATTACTTGATAGGTTAAGCAATTTGCCTTGAGACCATAAAAATAATAGAGCCTGGATTCCAACGCCGATTTCCCAATTCCAAGTCTAATGTTCTTCCCTCTATAACACACTTCTTTTCCCTTTACATATTGATTAGTCCCTATTTTACAATTTAGGAAACTGAGGTCCAGAAAGATTGATTTGACCAAGATTATAATGCCAGTCAATATTCAAACCCAGAATTCCTACCTCTTTACTACCCCAAACTGCCTCCCCTTGTTTTCCAAAAACAGATCATATTTCCTCTAGGGATTTTTTTTTTTAATTTTACCCAAAGCATCTAATCCTTTAATATAATAAGATCTATATTTTGATTTGAAATATGTTAATGGAGATATATTTTTTTTTCTTCATTGCAGGTCCCATTGCTTGTTTGAATAGTGTATAAAGAAAAGATAATTGCAAAAGCTAACTGTAACACACCCATAATCATCATTCAAGGACTTGGAGCAGAGAGGAACATCACAAGTCGGTATTACTTTCTTGTCTATAGGCCAAAATATATGTAGTTAATTTTCAGCATGTTCCTCTATAATGGTTCAAAGGGAAAAAATACTTTTTGCTGCCCAGCCTGTGTGCCAAGGAAATGTGTTCTGCCTCTGAATATTTAAGGTTGCCAATAAACTATTCTTGTTGGCAGGTTAATAAAAATATAAATATTGTGTAGCCCAGCACTACAGCACTAACACTTAATTATCCATTTGGACAAAATGGAAAGGAGGTCTTTGTCCTCCACTGATTACAGACTGCCGCCAAGCCTTTTTACCATATACAGCTGTTCGAAAAACATCTACTCATTTGAAATCTGCAAGCAGAAGATAAAAGGGTCAGTGACCAGTTAAATGCAGTTGGAAAGTAATACAGGGCCTATATGTCTTGGAAGGAATTATTAAAAGGGCGTTGTTAATTTTTTTGAAACTGAAATTGTCTGATTCTTGCCTCCACATAGATTGGGGAGCATAATTCCATGTTTCGTAGATCAGTGTCTGACCCACTGTTTTTCTTTGTTTAATTATCACAGTCCCGTGATATTTATCAAACTCTTTCATGTGCATAGGATCCATACTGTGAGGCACTGGAAAGATAGACAGTTGCAGATCCTCAGAATGACCAGGGAGTAGTCTTTAGTGACCATAGAATAGATTGTCTCTGAAGCTTGTTACATGTGGGGATATGAAGTATAAGCTACAATTGCACTGCTGCCTACTGACCCCAAGGAACATCCATACCCCCTCGATCTCTTTGCACTAAAAAGGGGGAAATCATGTGTTTACATGCCACAGAGATTGAATTGGTTTGGGAAATGACTTTGAGAATTTTGCTTAATGGTTCATAATCGGGGACTCAGGCTTGTCCCTTTCAGCCTGCACTCCAGGATCCCTGCCTTCCCCTTCGTTGTACTATAAAACTTCTTGTAGCATCCCTGTTTGGTATCACCAGTATTTATAACAAAGTTTAACTACTCTGATAGTATTCTGTATATATCCTTAAAAGTATTTTGTTAAATTGAAATAACTTTAAAAGATAAATAGCAGTCATGAGGATTTCTTTTCTTGTTATCTATGTCATCTTTTAAAAAAAGGAAATAGAAAAATCTGTATTTTAATTTTTTATGACTATATTTAGCTCTGGACATCATCCAAAATGAAAACCTTGCTTTTCATTGCTTAAACTTAAACTAGAGCTACACATGTCACTAACTTTCCAAAAGAGGAGAGCATTCAGCCAATTGCTTTTATCTGCAACTGTCTGTATTATCTGACTGTTAGTGCCACAAATAAAACAAATTAAGTTGCTATAGTTGTGTGAATTTCCATGATTCCATTTTTTATTTTGTTTTGGGGGTACAAATATCTTTAGAGCGCATGTGTGGTCATATCACCTGTTGCCTCCAAGATAACTGATTCCGTCACCTAACATTTAAAGTCCTTCACAGTCTGACCCAAACTAGCTTTTCAGACATATTTCACCATTATTCCTTCTTGTACAATCCCCCTAAAACAGCCCTTGAAAGGTCACTTTGATACTTAACAGTATGTCATCTCCCACTTCTGTAACTGAAATATACCCCCTCCTTCCCTACACTTCTTACCAACTCTAGTTGCCTTTGAGGTTCAATTGATGTCACTTCCAACATTTGGTCTACTCTGATCTTTCCATTTGTTAGCTCCTTTCCCCTAAAAATTAGCTTTTATTCATTTTTGTTTTTTTACACATTGTGTGTCCCCAGTCCCATGAGAATATCAGCTCTTTGAGGATGAGGAATTTTCATTTTTTTGTTGTTTTTATATTTACCTCACTTAGCACAATGCTTGGTACATAGTACTTACTGAATGCTTGATTTAGAGACATTTGTGCCATTGAAATGGCACACTCCTTGTTTCCCCTTTCATATCTCTCTGTGCCTCAGTTTCCCCTTCTGAAAGAAGGGCTGTGGGCTGGATGATCTTTCCATGTCCTGTGTTCTTTGAGTTACCACATAAGCTTTGCTATCTAACTCTAGGGAACATAGAAAACCCGAAGAGCTGTTGATTCTGCCCACAACTAAAGATTTCCTTTCAATAAAGATTGAGCCAGAAATCTCCCATGTGTGTTACACTGTCAACACTGCTTGATGTTGTCCATACAGAAGAAGGTAGAGGCAACAAAGAATAGAAGTTATATTTTCTTATTAAATGGCTACCTGGTACTTACGTTTTCTCAGGAAAAAAGAACAAAACATTGTAAATCAAATATCTTCAAAAAGTGTTCCTTGGTTAAAAAACCCCAAAATTTTCAAAACCTCTTTTTTGAACAAACCTGTGTTTCAAAATGCATAAACAAAAAACCAAAATGTGATAGACTGTACAATGAATTGTAGAACTTTATACAACCTATATAGCTTTCATTGTGAAATCAACATTTTTTCAAGTTGCTTTCATAAGTTTTATCTCATTGTTTAGAAAAACTAATATTGGCCCCATTTTCAAAAATGAGCAAAATGAAGTCCAAGAATGTTAAATGATTTGTCCATGTATTCCCGGCAATAAGTTATGCATGGTTCAGGAACTCGGGTCTCATGGTGAATAGGATGGTGAGCTTTCCAATACCACCATTATGGCACCAAAGGAGGTGCCAGTTGGGTGTTTCTCTAGACTTAGAACATTAAAAGGGGGTATCTACTGGTCTTAGCAGTTAGCTTTCTTAATTTGTTGCTCAAGACTAACAGTTTAGAATATGTCATTTTTCAGAAAGGATCAATATATCCAAGACCTGTGGATTTTTCCAGTGTGGAACTCTCTCTACCAAAGAAGATTGAAGCCTATCTGTGATTCTGAGAGAGCTGTCTCAAGCTCCAAGATTAGTAATTTATAAAGTCTTTTAGGCACTTGAAAGCCCTCATAATCTGGCTCCAGCTTGTCTTTCTGAATTGATTAGACATTATTCCACTTTATGAATTTTGTGTTCCAAGCAAATTGCCCTCCACGATATTCCGTCTATGTAATATTCTATCTATCTCTCATCTCCTTGTCTTTGCCCAGACTGTTCTCCATACCATCCTCCTTAATTTTGCTTCATGGAAGCCTTAGTTCCCTTCAAAGATCACCTCAAGTGCTACAAGAGGCCTTCCTTGACTTCTCCAATTGATAGTGCTTCCCCTTCCCACTGAAATTGTAAATAAATATTTTCTATTAAATTATTTATATATGTACATGTTATTCACCCCAGTAGAATCTAAGGTCCTTGAGGAACTGTTTCATTTTTCGACAGTCCCTGGCCCTTTGGGGGGGAGAAGAGGATATTAAGAAGGCCTGTGATTTCTTTCATTAGTTTGAGGAACTTTTGACCCAATTCCCTCAGTCATTATAGATCAGCAACTGTTCTGGAGTTTATCGTATTAATTCGTTTCCTGGAAGCTCTGAGAAATTAAGTGACTTTTCCAGGAATCCTCCATCAGGATGTCGATGACCAGACTTTTTATACTCAAGCTTTCCTTACTGTGAGTTCTATACTCCATCCACAATCCCAGCATACCTCAGTCCCAGATGGTACCAGAAAATCGGGAGCTAGGAATCTTTATCAGGTAAGTTAATGCTTCTGAAATATCTATTGTACCAGGAAGCTGCTGCTTTTATTTAATGTGGTACCAAGGGAGAAAAGACAGCAAATTCTATATTCATACCAAGAGAAGGAAACTCTGGGAGAAATTTCCAGCCCTTAGGGACAGTACCCTCTTGTTGGACTTGATAGTTGCTGAAGGCCTTGCTACTTCTAAAGCTATAACACTGTGACTAAATGGCCTCTGAAGTCTATGATCGATTGAATATATGCTTTTTTTCCTCATTCCTTCTTAGCCTAGAGCATACTCTGAGAACCCTTTCTCCCTAAGAACCAAATTTTTCACAGGGACAACTGTAATAAATTACCCATGGGTTCATTCTGTAGGTAGCCCAAGTCTAGGAATGGCAAGACAGTGGAGGAACAAAAATTAATTATATGGGTATTTTGAATCATTTTGTACTCAAACCACTCTCACTGGCACTGTACCATAGAGCTCTGTTAGCTCTTCCTATTTGATGACGTCCAACCTAACTTAAAAATCAGGATGTGAATGCAAGTCAAGGAATTTTGGAGGAGATCAGAACTGGACCTCCAATTCTAGGTTCAGGAGAGGGGCCTCTGTGAGGGATCCTGCCTATGGACCCCCATCTCACAGAAGCTAAGTTCCCTAGGGTAGAATCTCCTGCCCCTAGAGTCAGGACAACTGACCCACTTCCTCACCAGGGAGGTCATGCACATTTTCTGCCCTGGCCTGTCTGGGCTAAAACAAGACCCCAGAAATCTGGGAGCCCTAAAGCCATTCTGTAGTTGGAATGAGACTGCTCTGCAATTACTGGACACCAGTCCCCAGGCAGTGAGCCAGCTAATATTTCACAAAGGGCAGCTGACATGGGAGCCAGGCTGGCAGTTGCTAGGCAGTAAGTCCAGAGCCAAGAGCTGGCTGACCCAGGCTCTCCACCATTCACACCACTGGTCAAAAGGATACCAATTGTAAGGAGAAAGCAGGAAAGGCCATTGAACATGGCCTTACTATAAGCAATTACTTGTCAATGAAGCTTTTCTTCATTCACAACTCTCCCAATAAAACAACAGGTGAATATGAATAGGGCCTCATTCAAACTCAGATGATGGAAATATCTTGCTTTCTGAAGATAATCTTTAGATGAGGATGAATTTCAAAGAGGGATCAAGCAAAAATCAAAACAATTGAAAAAAATTAAACAAACTAAAATAGACAAAAATGAAAATGTAATCAAGACTGAAGAGACCAATAAACAGAATACTACTTAATTATCTTTCCATGTAAAAAATTCATGATGACAACAGAAATATATACACATACGTGTGTGTGTATGTATTTTGTTGAAACAGGTAAAAACCTCATCCCTGAGAGACTATATTCACCTGTTGGGATCAATGCTCTTAGATCAAATGATTAGAAAATTAAAACAAAAATATTCTGGGTTTTTTTCTTCCTACAAATATAGAGGCCTCTTTTAATGAAAAGGACCTTCAAAATTGGTTAGAGATTTTATACTAGGACTTTTTTAGTAGCTGAGTAAGTCCCAGGTTTTAGTCTCAAGCTCTCAGTTGCTGCTGTGTTTATGTTGCCAGGAGATGTGAAACTGAAAATGCAAATATGTTCAAAGCCTAAGGATCAAAGACCAATTAAATGAGAAACTGCTGACAAGTCCATTTGGCCCCATTTCCAAAGCCAAGTATGTTTTAGTAAAGTAGGAAGCCCTGAGACTTCATAAAACTAAGATGGGCCTCTGCTTCCTATGCAAATGCACCAAAGGGCTTCAATACACAGAGAACAAATTATTAAAATAGCATGGTTTATACTGGAAAGCACATTGGCCTTGGAATAAGAAGGATCCCATTTTTCTTATATTACACTGCTTCTCCTAAAACACATAATTTTAAAATTCTCTTGATGTGTATCTGTTGATTCCAAAGATCTGAGCCCAGAGGTCATCTCAACTTGGTTTGAGGGGACAGAATGTTTTTTTCTTCCTGAGCCCCTATCAAGATTGGCCTTGAACACAACCAAGACATTTTCCCTGTTTAGAGCAGCCAGCACCCACTCTACAACATGCGACATCCCAGCAATTTTCCAGCCCTACTTTTAAAATGATACAGAGAATTAATTTAAGGAAAGAAATTCTGGACCTGGATTAGAAAGAGAGAGAAAGTGGCAAGAATGAAGATGGAAAAGAGTCTGTTTCTGTTCTTTAGAGGGATGCACTTATTTTTAGATGTAGGAGAGCAAATTGAGCCAATGGTTGTAAAAATGACTTGTGTCCACTGAACAAAAACAGCTGGGATCAGATTTGTGCTTGGGCCAGGTACTTGATCACCCACCCACTATAATTTCAAGGTCACTCTCTGACACACACCTACTGTGGCTGTCTGAAATTCCATCATTAGTTTTTTATTTCATTGAGTTAAAGGCATGTCCCCTCTTTGAATGGGGGTAAGACATTAACCTGCTATCAATCATTAAGGCCTCAGTGGAAATGAGTTTAACAGATCCAAGATCACACTTTTGGTTAGATCAAGTGCTGATAAGGGCAAGAGGGAGAAAAGTCAGATCATGGGCCACTGTCTCACTGACCCCAGACAGCCAATGAGTGGTAAAAGGGTAGATAAAAGTATATAAAAACTATAAAACACATAAAAATTTAAAAAGATGAGATTAAAGATGAAATATTATGGAAATATTTCATTTACTAAGTATAAAACTTTATGCTCTTATTAAAATATTGTTGATAAGAGTATTTTTAGTGAGCAGGATAATTTGACTTATTAGGATCATCTGGGATTAAGCCCTACCTCTTACACATAACAGGGTGTGTGTGGGAGTAAGAATGGGACTACATGACCCCTCTTCTAAGAGAGAAGAGAGAGCAAGGAATGCAGGATGGTAGGAAGGAGGGGTCTTGGCTCGTTTCACAATTTAGCCTGGCCTCTGTCCCCAAAATGTTCTCCCGAGATCTTCTCCTAACTAAATTCTGTTTGGAAGTTTGGACTTGGACTTTCTAAAAGCCCTCTCTCAGCCCATTCTGTATTATTCCACAATTGTGTTAATTAGCTTTTCCCTTATTTTAGAATACAAAATCCATTTCCCAACAGCCACAACAAGCCACAATCTTCAGACTAATTGTTATGCAGCACTCCAGTTCTATAAGTACAGTCTGTATACAAACTCCTGAGGAAAAAGCACTTAACAGGGATTCATCTTAAAAGCCTCTCACCAAGTACAAGTTACATAACCTAGTCTTTAAGTGCCTGCCTTAAAGAGGCATTATCTCTGCTTTAGAAAAGTAGTAAGAGGGAAGTCACTTATTCTAGTGCAAAGTCCAACTGAACCAGGAGTTGGGGAACTCCATGTTCTCATTCTTTTTTTCTCCTTGTCTGACCTTTCTGGTCTGATAAGCAGTGTGGCAGGTAATTAGAAACATCAGACCTTCAAGGAAAAAAAATAATTCAGAACCAGTTCACTCTTGTTAAATAACTGAACAGACAGGTATCTTGGGGATGGAGATGGGGAATTAATGATATTGCACCAAAAATTTTTTTAATAATAGCTTTTTATTTTCAAAATACATGCAAAGATAGTTTTCAGCATTCACCCTTGCAAAACCTTGTGTTCCAAAATTTTCCCTCTACTCCCCTCTCCTAGAGAGCAAGTAATCCAACATAGGTTTCATGAAAAACTCTTTAAGCTCACACTGCCCAGTGTGTATGCATATGTGTGTGTGTGTGTGTGTGTGTGTGTGTGTGTGTGTGTGTATGGGTAAGTAGATGGAATAGTGGATAGAGCTCCAGGCCAGGAGGCTCATCTCCCTGAGTTCAAATCTGTCCTCAGATGCTTATTAGCTGTGTAAACCTAGATATGTCACATAATGCTGTTTGCTTCAGTTTTCTCATCTCTAAGACAAGCTAGAATGGTTTGCCATTAAAACCCCAAATGGGGACACAAACTAAATACAAAACAAAACAAAACACTGAACAACAAACGATAATATGTACATATATGTCTTGTGTATATGTGTACAAACATATAAATACACATATTTACTTATAGTATATATTTACTTATAAATTATATGTGTATACTACTAAACTAAATTATGAATTTTATAAAAACTATAAAACTTATGTAAAATATTAACTTAAAAGAATAAGATAAAGATGAAATATGAAAATATTTCATTTACAAATGATATAAATCTTTATATTCTCACTAAAAATATTGCTAATCAAATTTTTGTTTAGCAGCATATTTGCAATATGGAATGGTAGGTAGAGTAATCTGAGTTCAAGTCCTTCCTCCCCGTCCATACATGTGACGCTGGGCAAGTAATTAAAATGTCTGGATACTCTAAGGCAATGCTCCTGAAATTGTGGATCTCAATCCCATGTGGGGTTGTTTAATAATGTGGAAGTTACAAAAATATGATTTATTATCAGTAAATGTTTTATTTATATACCTGTTTTATATGCTTATATGCTCAGGATCATATAAAAATTTCTTGGACGAAAAGGGGTTGCAAGCAGAAAAAGTTTAAGAAATCATGCTCTAAGACATCTTTCTTTTCTTTTGCTAAACTACATTCTTTTAAAAATATTTAATACTTTTTATTTTCCCCAGTAACATGTAAAATATTTTTTTTGCATTTGTTTTAAAAATGTTGAGTTCCAGAATCTCTCTTTTTCCTTTCACCCCTCCCCATTGCAAAGTTGTGCAAAACATTTCCATAAAAGTCCTGTTGGAAAACATGGATATCCCCCAAAAAAAAGGGGAAAAAAGAAAGTTTTTTTAAAAATATGTTAGTTCTTTCTCTGAGTGTGGATAGCATTTTTCATCATAAGTCCTTCAGAGCAGTCTTGGATCATTGTATTTCTGAGAATAGCAAAATCATTCATATTTGATCATCTCACAATTTGCCTATTACTGTATACACAGTAATTAATATACACAGTACATTTCACTGTGCTTGAGCTCATGGAAGACTGCAAGTTTTTCTGATAGCATCCTACTCATCATTTCTTATAGGACAATAATGTTCCTAAAGTAAATTTCTAAGACTTTTGAGTTACCAAAAAAGTATCAATGTGAATTGATGTTGGGAGTTTCCTCATCTAGAGAGTTCCCTATCAATGAAACACTAGTCCAAGCTCTATCTTTATCCTATTTTTAGTGACAGCAATGTATTTGACTTGCTTTATTATTTCTTAAAATCTTAGTTTGATAGTTTGGAATAGAGGTCTGGTTCCAAGTTCATTTCAAGTATTTCAGTACTTGGTCTTATGGCTGAAAAAATATCTTACAAAGCGTCACAGAACCAAATAGAAGAAGTATTTAGTAAATTTTCCCTGCTGTCAACTAACTGTTTCTGAAAGCTAATTAGAAAGTGTTGTATTTTAATATTTTTATTAAATGGGCTCAAAAACCACTCATATACTCCATTTGACACATTTTAAACAAGTTTAAAAATGTTTTACAAGTTTAAGCATAAAAATGAGAATTTTTATAGGTGACACATTATTTTCTGCAACCCAGAGAGGAGAAACTAAGTGTCTGGAAGAAATGTCTGGAGAGGTCAACAGGATCAAGTAATGCAGAAGGGGGAGAGCTGAGAAATGGTTGTCATGTTTGGCAATTAAAAGGTCACCACTAACTTTGAAGAGAGCAATTTCACTTGAGTGAAGACTTGAGGAAAGCAAAGTTCAGAACCTGGGATACTAAAAGGGTGCCGGTGATCTCAACAGCAATGGGGCATTTGCAAGTGGGATGGGTTTAAGGAAATTAATGTAATGAGATCTGTAAAAAATATCATCACCTATCTGTGCCTGCTTTTTCTGTTCTATTCATTGATTTTAGGGGAAAAAAGATAAAGACATGTATGTGTGTTGGTAAGGAGGCAGAATTTTACTCTACAGACACACTACATTGACTGGATGGCATTGGGGTATATCTGCCCTGGGGCCCGTCTGCCATGGGAGGGCAATGGTGGGCATGGGTGAGGAAGGAAAGTGTTATCTGAGAGTAATGTGTTTCCACTGAAAACAAGTCAAGATTTACAATGGAGGGGAGAGGGTATTCAGTCCATCTTTCTACTCTTAAGTGTTTAATTGCACATCCCTTGGGATTGGTCCATGTTGCTTAGCTGGAGATCACTAACAAAGACCACCAGGGGATTGGCCTTTGAACCAGGAAGACCTGCATTAAAATCTGGTATTTGACCCATATTTGCAGTGTGATCTTGGGCCATTCTGTTAATCTCTCAATAACCCATGCACCTCTAAGATTATAAATTGCAGAGCAGTTGTTGATCTATGTCAGTAGAGTCTTCTCATTGGGAATTCCAGTGACATGGGCTGGGCCAAAACTTAATGAGTGTGTCCAAAGTAGAATGAACATGATAGTGCAAAGATTGGAAATTGTGCTGAATCGGCTGAAGAAGGAAGGAATACCTGTCCTCAGGTATATGAAGAATCAGGATGTGGAAATTAGACTTGTTCTGTTTAATCCCAAAGAGTATAATTAGGTGCAATTGGTAGGAATGTGTGTAGGAATATAGATAAAATAGAACAATCCAAGTGGTCCAAAAATAGAATGTCCTGCCCCATGAGGTAGTAAGTTCCTTATTACTAGTAGTGGCCCAGTAAAGGCAGGATAAATATTTGTCAGATATGTTGCAGAGGAGGTTCCTGTTTTGGTATAGATTGGATGAGACAATTTGTGAAGTCACTTCCGACTCCAAAATTCCCTAGTATTTAGGGATTAACATGTCCCTCACTCTATTGGCACCCTTTGTTGAGATGTAATTCAAGCCTTAGGGGAATATTAAATTATGCTATATCAAGCAACAACAACAGTGGGAGGAACATTCCAAAACATTCCAGAGTGGGAGTGGAGTCAGGGGACGGGTCAAATGGGATTTTAGGAAACCATCTCGGAGGGGAGTTTGAGACATTCCCATGGCAGCTGCATGGATATGTCCTTTGACTTTGCCAGTATTAGGCAGGAAGAAACCTCATTGCTGCTTTTCATCCTTTGAATCCAAGTTACTTAGCTTTCCTGGGGCTAATCGGGACCAAATCTATCATTGTTCAACTAGACCCGTGATTTCCCTCCTCTTATCCCCAGCCCTTCTAGTGATAGCACAGAAGTCTTGTTTCTCTCCCTCCTGATGATGTGCTATTTGGAATTATATTTTCCTTAGTCACCAAACCTTATCTATATCTCAGATTTTCTTGGTAACAGTCTATAGATAGTCAATGAGGACTCTACTCCAAGCAGTCTGGAAATAATAACCCAATGTCCCCGTAAAAGTTATGGATACATCTAGCTTTAATTCGAACACATACCAGAAGAGTCACATCAATAATTCCCTATCAGCAAGCCAAGTGACTGAGCAAATAGAGTTACTCCTATGAATTCATAGGGTTTAACACTAATAAAATTTTATGTCAAGGCAATATATGATGGAACTGGAAGACTGATAACATTTTTACATTGAATCAACAGAATCCAGACCCACTTCTCTATCTTGCACATGCTTATTGAATTGTTGAATTCTAATTGAACCTCATTTCAAGATAAACAGACTGCAGAAATCCCCAAACTGTAGCCTTTTAGGATACATTTAGTCTTCTGGCCTTAACTTGTCAAGAGCTGTTGGATCCTAACTCTGTTTCTGAGTGAACTACCTTATCTTTCACGAAGAACACAGCTCTAAATACCTCACTTCTAAGAAATGAAGTTAGGGGTAGAAGACAAGTAGATGCACAAGATTTTCTGGTGTGTATTTGCAGGCTCTTATCTAAATTATTTCTGAGAGCCGTGTCATCCTTTTTTATTGGCATTTGTGGTAAGCACAATATGAATCTGAGTCAGAAAGATTGAAAACCATGATAAAATCATGGCATACGTGGTGCCCCTGAAGCACCAGGAGTAGAGTTGGCTCAAATCCAGGGGTCTCCTAGCCATGTAGTTCCCTAATCTTTCATCTCTGGAACTTGCTTGTGAGTTTGAAACATTGAGCTGGGTTGCCTCACTCCAGCTCCCCCAGGAGAACATATCTGATTTACAATCCTTCCTCTTGAATATTTGTCAGGAAGGGGGGAGTCCCATGATAGGCCTGGCTGACTGTTAAAGCCCTTTCTGAGCCTTGTTCTCAATGAAAAAGTCATCAACTCAGATGGACAATTCCACAATTCTCTGCATGGCTGAATAGCAGTGGATGTTAATCCCAATTCTATAGCAAGGCAAAAGTGGGGGAGCAGAGAGCCAATGCACAGGAAGCCACTGGTGGGGGACAGCCTGTCCTCTCACACGGATTCAGAGCAAGTCTTAGGTTCAGTGCCCAGAAGGGGTAAGGGGGTGGGTCCCCAGCAAGACACCACATCCTGAAGCATCTCACCAACGGAAACACATTTCCTAGAATGCAAGCCAGGCTGGCAACGTGATGTACATTCTCAAGCTGGAAACAAAGGATGAGGGGGGTTTTCTTTCTTTTTTTTCCCCTTGGGTCGCTGATCTCATTTTATACAGTTTAGGAGCTGGTGAATGGGTCCTGCTGGGCAATTAAGCCAATTCTTCACTGGGTACTGGAGTGAAGAGGACTTGTCTTTTGGGGTGGGATTGTTTTTACTCAAACCAGGATTTTTAAATGGAGTAGGGAAGAGTAGAACCAAAAAATATTACTGATTAAAAAAAAAAAAACTTTATTCATCATTGCAGGGGTATGATACTTTTAGCAGTACCCAAGATCCTCCTTCAGCCCTAGTTACAACAAGAAAGATTAAAAGACATGCTAAGAATCAAACAGAAAAAAGCACCTCTTTATATTTCTCATTTCATGGTAACTGGTTAACAAGAGAAGCTTCTAGGGGGGAAGCAAACTGACTCAGCAAGAAAACTGGAAACAAAAGAAGGTGCCCTCTAATTGAGAAGTAGTTGGATAAAGTTCAATATATCAATGTAATATAATATTTCCCCATAAGAAATAATGAATATGAAGAATTTAGAGATGCTTAGGAAGACTCATATGAAATCATATAAAGTAAAGTAAGCAGGATCAAGAAAATAATGTATGTGATGGGCACATTGATGGAAAAGAATTGACAGCTATCAGAAATCTGATTAACATAATGAGGAATCTTGATGACAAAAGACTGTTGGTGAAACATACCTTTTCTCTCAGCAGAGAAGTAGATTTTTGGAGGTACAGAATAAGGCATTTAGTGTCAGGCAAGACCAATGTCTTGATTTATTTGGTTAAATTCCATTTCCTTGTTACAAAGGTGGATTTTTAGGTAGGGGACAAGATTTTGGAGAAATGACATTAATTTTCTTTTTTTTAAAATATCTATAAAATACTTAAAAACAAACAAAAAAATTCAACTCCTTAAAGCCTAATTAAAAGTAATATACTCCAGCCCTACAAATGGACCTTTGCTTTTTATACTCTCTATGGGCCTAGACCTTAGGATCTAAAGCACAGATGATGATGCTTGTTAGAACCAAGCACCATCATAAAATTGGCTATTTCACTAGCTTGTATTCAGTGGCTATGGAATATTTCTCCCCATCCTGTCATAGCTGCTTTCTGTACAGTCTCCAGGAAGAATTACACATCCTTGCTAGAAAATGTGATAAATAAATCTATTCTCCAAGGATTGTAATCTTTCTTCAATCTTATCTTTCATGTAAACACATAACAAGAGAAACCCAAAGTAACTATTTAGAACTATTTTGATCTTAGGAATTAAAGCTTAATTTTACTTACTACCCAACTCTTTCTAAATTAACCATTTTCTCGTAGTACTAACTTTTTTTCTAAGGCGAGCAACTCTTTTCTTAGGAGTCACTCTAATAATTAGAGATGCCCAAAAGTTGAATGGGTAGAATTGTCTATGTTCTTGTATTGCATCACTGAGAATTAGTAGTCTTACTTCCAAAAAAAGACAGTGGATGTGGATTTCTGGGCTGGGAAAAGATAGGAGTGTCTCTAGCTTCACTGCAGCCTCCCTTCTCCCCAAGACAACAAGTGATCTGATATAAGCAATTCATGTACAATCCCTCTAAACACATTTCCATATTTGTCATAGTGTGCAAGAAAAAAAACAGACCAAAATGAAAAAACCATGAGAAAGAAAAAACAAATTTTAAAAAGGCAAAAATAGTATGTTTCAATCAACATTCAGCATCCATAGTTCTCTCTTTGGATACGGATGGCATTTTCCATCTCAAGGCTACTGACATTTTCTTAGACCACTGCATTGCCGAGAAGAGCTAAGTCTACCATAGCCTATCATCACACAATCTTACTATTACTGTGAACAATGTTCTCCTAGTTCTGCTCACCTCACTCAGCATCAATTCATGTAAGTCTTTTCAGGCTTTTTTAAAAATCAACTTACTCATTTCTTATAGAAAAGTAATATTTCATTGCATTCATATATCATAAATTTTTCAGCCATTCTCCAATTGATGGGCATTCACTCAATTTACAATTCCTTGCCACTAAGTTCTGCTACAAACATTTTTGCACATGTAGGTTCTTTACCTTCTCTTATGATCTCTATGGGATACAGACACAGTAGGGACATTGCTGGATCAAAGAATATACACATACTCATTGAGCATAGTTCCAAATTACTCTCCAGAATGGTTAGATCATTTCACAATTCCACCAACTATGCATTAGTGTCCCAGTTTTCCCACATCCCCTCCAACATTTATTATTATTTTTTCCTATCATCTTAGCCAATCTGAAAAAGTATGAAGTGAGGTTTCAGAGTTATCTTATTTGCATTTCTCTGATCAATAGTGATTTAGAGCATTTTTTCCTATGAATATAAATGACTTTCATATCTTCATCAGAAAATTGTTCATATCCTTTGATTATTTATCAGTTGGGGAATGACTTTTATTCTCATAAATTTGACTCAGTTCTCCATATATTTTAGAAATGAAGCTTTTATCAGAAACATTGGCTGTAAAAATTGTTTTCCAACTTTCTACTTCCCTTCTAATCCTGGCTACATTGGCTTTGTTTGTACAAAATCTTTTTAATTTGTTCACTGAAGAAAGCCATATACACCCAGGGAGAGGGATATAAAATGTAGATCACAACATAACATTTTCATGCTCTCTATTGATGTTTGCTTGCATTGTGTTTCCTTTCTCAGATTTTTTTTCTTGTAGATCCGACTTTTCTTGCACAGAAAGATAATTGTAAAAATATGTATATACATATTTGATTTGTCAAGTATCTTAACTTAATTAACATGTAGTGGACTTCCTGCCATCTAGGGGAGGGGTGAGGAGTAGGGGGGAAAAATTTGTAATGGAAAGCTTTGCAAGGGTCAATGTTGAAAAATTACCCATACATATGTTTTGCAAATAAAAAGCTTTAATAAAATAAATAAATAAACATATCAGTTTTGACAGTTAAAAAAAACCTTTTTAATTTAATGTAATTAAAATATCCATCTTGTATTTTGTAATGTTCTTTAGTTTTTCTTTGGCCATAAATTCCTCCCTTCTCCAAAGATCTGACAAATAAACTAATCCTAATTTGTTTATAGTATCACCCTTTTTGTCTCAATCATGAATCTATTTTAATGTTATCTTTGTATATGATGTGAGATGTTGTTCTATGCCTTAAAAAATGCCATGCCATTTTCCAATTTTCCCAGAAATTTTTGAAGAACAAGGATTCTTATCCTATGGTCCACAAACCCTCAAGGAATCCATGAATAGATTTGAGGAGGTCTATAAAATTTGATGAGAAAAAATGTTTATCATATCCCAATGTAATCAACTTACTCTGTAATCATTTACATTTTATTCTATGAACTTAAAAACAGTATTATGAGAAAGGGTCCACTCTACCAGATTGCCAAAGTGTTCCATGACACATACAAGATTAAGAATCATTGTCCCAAAAGTAGAATGGATTATGTTGTCTGTGTGCCTGTTGTCATGTTTCCAGATAGATGGTAGAGGACTATAAACTGCAGAGCAAGAATCTATCTGCATTTATAGGGGGATTTCCTCAATGAGAGTTCATTATATCAAAGAAAACATAGTTCCGTTATATTTTAGATCTCAACAAATATTTCACAAATTCATCCCTAATGGCAACACAATTAAAGGGTAATTATGGGAAATGCCATTAAATTGAATATTCTGCTATCTTGGTTCAGTTCTCCCTTTGTGTGTGCTTTTGAATTTCTTATATACTGTTATACAGAAACAAAATACATCTAGACTTAGGCATGTGTAATGAACCATTCTTTCCTCAATTAGGTATGTGATATGGCAAACTTGGCTCAGGGAGCTACAGCAGTAATTCTCAATCCTCAACTGGCAACATTAATTCCAAAGAATATTGTAAAATTATTAGAAAAATTTCCAAAAAAAATATATTATTAAAAACTGTTTGTGGGAATAAGGTCAGGAATTATGGGAAGAAAGAAGATGTTTGTAAGAAAGTCCAAACAAGGATGATATAGTACATCTCTACTCCAGATTTACTCTCTTCCCACTAACTTCCCTCAAAACTTTCAAAGCAGTAGTTACTTGACTCTGTATTTTGTGCCTTATCCTAAGGAACACACTGACCTATGTCAATTGGAGTTGACTAAATTTTTTAAAGTTTGCAAGCTCAAAAATCACCTATTACACCCTTTCTCAAGACTTATTACTCCCTTGTCACAATATGGTTCACTGAAATATGCAATAAGGTCATTTTCTCTTTAAACAAGAGATAAATCCAACTACCCTAATATCAACTTCTTTTCCTCTGTGAGTGGGCACCCTTATTGTTCATGAATATGTGCTCTACAATTCTGATTAGCATATAAACACAATGGGGAATAAGTCATAGAAATAGAGAATTTAGAATTAAAAGTGAATCCAGAGATCACCCAGAATCCAATTCCCTTCCTTTTACAGATGAGGAACCAGAGACTAAGAAATGTTAAATTAATTACCCAAAGTCATGTTTTTAGAATCCATTAAAACTTACACAGTGTTTTCCTTAAAGCTGTCTTCTGAGACAACTCAAATGTCATTACCCCCATTTTATTCAGAAAGGAAACTGAGTCTCAGGCAATTTAGAACCCAAGTCCCTCAATACTCAATTCTGTTGTTGAAGCATCTGGAATCACTCTTGGCCCCACTCCAGTTTAGCTGTCTTCTATAGGTACATATATATATGGACTTTTCCCTTATGAGGTACATCCCTTTCCTGTGCCCTAGCAGACTAGCTAAATTGGGATCTAAAGTATCACTGCTGTTCTGGACTGGATGATCTAAAATTGCAATATAAATACCATAACATCTGTCCCATAAAAATTCTGAGTGAAAAAGTTTCCAAGGTTCACAGAAGCAACAGGAAACAGACTACATAGAATACCTTAATATACAAGGATTCATACAAATGTTGTGGGGACTTTTCTTAAAAAGGAAGGATAATGTTCATGAGCTTTTCTTATTCTGGAAGATAGCTATCCTCTCTATTTTGTGTTGAAAAATAAATTCCCACCCACCCATATTGCCCATGGGTTATCAATGTATGTGAACTCTTTCCATATTCATTCTGTAATTAATAGAGAGCTAGTCTCATAGTCAGAAAAATCAGAGTTCACATCATTCCTGTAATATGCTCATATACTGACTGTATGACCCTGAGCAACCAAATATGTCTCTCAAATGAAAAGATAAGCTACAAGCGTTTTCTCATTGGGAGTTCCCTGTGATGGTGAAATAAATAATGGGTTTAAAAAACTGAGGTATTTTTGTATATATGCAGACCATTTTTGGATCCACTTTAGAAGGGGATCATCTAGGTGACACAGTGGATAGTATACCCAGCCTAGAGTCCAGAGTTCAAATCTTATTAGCTGTGTGACTGTGGACAAGTCATTTAATCCTGTTTGCATCAGTTTCCTCATCTATGAAAGGAAATGGCAAGCCATTCCAGCATGTTTACAGAAAGAGAAAGAAAGGAAGAAAAAGAAAGAAAGAAAGAAAGAAAGAAAGAAAGAAAGAAAGAAAGAAAGAAAGAAAGAAAGAAAGAAAGAAAGAAAGAAAGAAAGAAAGAAAGAAAGAAAGAAAGAAAGAAAGAAAGGAAG